>CAKNWW010349235.1:10260-24904 GCA_932074435.1 Andricus kollari | reverse complement strand
TCGAAATCTAATTGGTATACCGGCAGGAATAACGAATCTTCGAAATTCAAATCGAAGGCTCTGATTTGTGCGGGGACTAAGCCGAATATATCCAAGTTGTCTAAGTGAATATCCAAGTACTGAAAGAGAAGGAGGTCTGCCAGGAGGAGACTTGGACCTAGCACAAATAGGAGGCCCTTCATGAATAGTATACCGGTCAGGAGAATGTTGTCTGCCAAAATAAGTAGAAGCAGGATTACGTTCGCCATTAGGATTCCATTCGCCACTAGGATTCCGTTCGGACTGTAATGAATCGCAATTCGCAAAAATCTTAATAAAAGTGTGTGGAAAGATTGGGTGATTTTTGCCTACTGGACAATCCATCGCTTCAGCTGGGGTCATATTGTCAACTGCGCCGCTTAACATATTTATTTTTACTCTCGAACGATTTATATTCGTCCTATATATTCCACGGAGAACCCCACTATACTCCAATATTGCAAAAATATCACCATTGGATGATGATAATACAATATGTTCTCGGGTCGGCACGGGCACATATCTATTAGATTCTACTCGTAATCTAAGTGGTATACCGGCAGGAATAAAGTATCTTCGGAATTCAAATAGAAGTCTCTGATTTGTGCGGGGAATAAGCCGAACATATCCAAGTTGTCCAAGTGAGTATCCAAGTAGTTGCGGAGAAGAAGGCCTATTAGCAGGAGATCTGGACCTGTCACGCATAGAAGTCTCCTCAGGATTCCCGTCAAACTGCGAACTTAATTCTGCAAGATGAAACAGAGGAATAATTTTTTTACATTGGATGATCTGCTGGTACCAACAAAAACTTCTCTGCGATACCGGAAAAAATTTATTTAACGCTACCTGTAAACATTTGTTTAAATTATAAGAATTTTGTATTGCAAATATAATTTGCTAGTTAAGGTTACATACTAAAACACATTAGAAAAGGTTTAGGGGTGACTCTGAAAGTATGTATTATTTATTATCATTATTTTATTATTTATTTATCTTTAAAAAATAACATAATAACTCTTAAAGCACATGATTTTACTCTGAGACGCCTGGCAGTCCCATCGGCATGCTGAAAATATATTTTTTCATCTGCAACAGACAAGAACTTTTTGGCCGGTAACGGTAAAACATTTTTTTTGCAGGTAACGGCTGTCTATCCTCTCCGTATTTTTTTGCTCAACTTTGTGTCTAATATCTTTGCTTACACTCAATGTTTATTTGTTATATAAACATATATTTTCTTTTGAAGACTAGTCCAAACACGCTTCGATAACCTTAATGACAATGAATGATTCTCTTTTATACAAACACGTCCATAAGGCGAACATTTTCCAATATCAATCAATCATTGAAAAGATACCAAATATATAATTGAGTTTGACTTTTTTAAAAAACAGTTTGAATTTTTTGTTCTTTTTAACTCTAAAATACTTCAAAATTATTAGAAAAAATATTCAGTAAGAAAAATTCTACACACGACATTTTAATATCCTAGATCGAATGGGATATCCCAGTATATCCTATTGCTGTGATGGCGTATTCATGCCTGTGTTACACAAAATATAATAAACATTATAAAAATATTATATTATTATATTCACCAATAGAATTAAGGATGACCGCCAAAATGAAGAAAAATGTATAAACGATTCTCATTTTCACAAAGAAGAGAGCAAACTGATTAATGCTTCAGTAAATAATTTGGTTAATGACTGTATCTAAGAAATATTCCATTACATCATTAGAGTACAAATATATACATAAGTAGCCGTTATCTCACATATATGTAAAATGAAGACATTATAGGTGTCAAGATTGCCCTTCTAAAATAATTAGATTATTTTACATTTTTTATTATTATGATTATAATTATTACATTCTCTCTCATTATCACTCACTGATGATGGTATACTTTGTAAGGCCTAAAAATAAAAGATCATTTCGTTAGATAGTCACTTTTGACCAATGTTTTTGGCCTTATCCATCGAAAATTCTTTTTAGAAATACAAAAATTCCCTTTTGCGGCCATACTGTGCAATATACTCTCTCACTTTGAATCAGTTGAAATTTTAATAAATGAGTCGGTTTATTGAATTTCGACTCATGAATTAGTTATTGTTTTTCATAAAGTAATATCATCTTTTTGCCTGTTTCTTTTAACATTCAATTTAGCTGAGTCATAGCTTTTTTAATAATTCAAAAAATAAAAAATGTATGCAACTCTTTGTGTGTCCATATTTTTCTTTTTGGGGACGTACCGCACCATCAATAAGAGGTTTCCTCGGATGTGGCTGCTTCTTTTAGGATGATCCTTTCGCTGTTTAATAGAGTTAAATAATAGCTCGAAACAACTTTCGTGTTATTTTTCTAAACTCAAAAATAAAACTATTACGCAACTTTTCAGGTGTCAAATTTGAGCATTTCAGGATGCACTGATATTGGACAAGGTCTTTCTCGTACATGGTTACTGTTTTAGCGGTTTTTTTTTGCGATACAATAGAGCTAACCGATACCTAGAGGTGTAACTCATTATGTATCAAAATCAGAATTTTCCGAGACGTGCCGTTCCTTTGATAAAAGTTTTCTCGGAGATGGATGCTTCTTTTAGGATGTTCGTTTCATGGCTCGGTAAAGCGTAACAGTGAAAGTTAGACAGTTTTTTTTTCTCCTGTAAAATTCGGGTTTTGGCACTTACTCCCGTATGCAGTATGACCCTTCAATTATACTAGGAAATCAAGATTTATTCAGAAAGAAAAAATAAATAATTATGCAGCACCATTTTAAATACACGATTCTATTTATTTATTTTATAAACGAATAATATAAATAAATTTAAAAAGAGTACTCTGGGCATCTTTAGGCAGAGAAAATTCTTTTTTCACTATTATTCCCTAAGTTATATTGCCAGTAATTTTAAGTTGTTGTACCGGTAAAAGGAAAGTTATTTACCAAATGATAGAAGAAGTAAAAGAATCAAAATTTATTTGTCATCTACATTGACATAAAATTTAAAAAAATATCAATTCTAAAATTACTTGCACATATCAATTTGCAATTAAGAAAAAAAAATTTCTCCAAGAAAACAGAATTTAATATCAATTAATAATTGCGTTCTAATTCTAACATTTCTTTGGTACCATGTTATTTGATTTCGTGACTGCACTGAAAACTTAATATCTTCGAAGGTTCAAGAGCGTTTATCCATCATTTTTTGTCGACACAGTCAATTTTGTTTTGTTTTTAAATTGTATTAAAAATCCATAACAATTATATGCTACACCTGCAAAATTAATGAAATTAGGTTACCGGTTCGGACGAATCGTGTTTTAAAATAATTGGTCGATTAACTTCGTCAATTGAAAAAATTGGAGGAAAAAAAGTTTACTTTACAACCTCTTTATTCAATTAATGATACACAGTATCCAGTGAATCGGACTTTGCAACAACTTCCATGAAAAATCGCGGAGAAATAGGGTTATATGTGCCTACTTTACATTCCTTTCTTTCATCTGCTGTTAAATTATCAACTGCGCCACTTATCATATTTATTTTCACTCTCGGGCGATTTCTATCTCTCCTATATATTCCACGAAGAAATCCAGTGTGCTCCAATATTGCAAAAACGTCACCATTAGATGTTGATAATACAACATGTTCTCGGGTTGGCACGGGCACATAAACATTACGTTCTACTTGCAATCGAATTGGTTTATCGGCAGGAAAAGCGTATCTTCGAAATTCGAATTGCCGGTTCTGATTTGAGCGAGGAACAAGCCGAACATATCCAAGTTGTCCAAGCGCATATCCAAGTACTTTAAGAGAAGGAGGCCTGCCCGGAGGAGACCTGGACCTGACACGAAAAGGAGGCTCCTCAGGAGAAGTCAGGCGAGGTGAATGTTGTCTGCCAGAAGAAGAAGAACCAGAATTACGTTCGCTATCAGGATTTAATTCCGACTGTAGTGAATTGCAATTTGTGACAACTTTAATAAAAGCATGGGGGAAGATTCGGTGACTTTCGCCTGTTGGACAATTCCGAACTTCATCTGGGGTCATATTTTCAACTGCGCTGCTTATAATATTTATCTTTACTCTTGAATGTTCTTGATTCGACCTATATATTCCACGAAGAGCCCCGCTATACTCCAATATTGCAAAAATGTCACCGTTCGATGCTGATAATACAATATGTGCTTGGGTTGGCAGGGGAGAATATTTATTCTTTCCTACTCGCACTCTAATTGGTTTATCGGCAGGAATAACGTATCTTCGAAATTCAAATCGAAGGCTCTGATTTATGCGGGGAATAAACCGAAGATATCCAAGTTGTCCAAGTGTATATCCAAGTACTTCAAAAGAAGGTCTGTCCTGAGGAGACCTGGACCTGGCACGGATAGGAGGCTCCTCAGGATGTGTCCGGTCTGGTGAATGTTGTCTGGCAGAAGAAGAAGAACCAGGATTAATTCTGCTATTAGGATTCCCGTCAGACTGTTCACTTAATTCTGCAAGAAGAAATAGAGGATTAATTTTTTGTCAGTGGATACTCTGCTGATACCTGCAAAAAGTTATCTGCCGGCACCGGTAAAAAAACTTTTTGACCTGTTCATTTTTTTAAAGTTGTGTATACATAACCGGTACCGGTAGAAACCATATTTTAAGGTTGGAGACTAGGCTGCCGGCGCCGCAAGTTTAGACAAATAACCATTTTGCTTGTTGACATCAGAGACTAATCGTTCTCGTTGATAAATACATGTATACGTGTTTTTTCCTCGAAAAAAAACTTATTGCTAGTACTTGCTGAAAGGATTCAAAGGTAACAATTCAAAGTAGAGAAGTCCTAACAGCAGGCACAGGCTCGACCCAAACAGAAGCTGTAGATTTATTAACTTATTATTACTCTGTCATTCAACTTATTTTCAGTGACTTATCCCTTTTACAAGTGACGCTCATCTAGAGGCCCTTAAGTCACTTTTAAACGAATTTTTCATTTTTGTTAAATTTTTCCTCATGGAGATTAGAAGTTAATTGCTATTTTGTTAATCTATTCTCCATAGTCTCAAAAATGTATCTTCAGAATTTCAAGTTGCACAAGCACATCTAAGGCTCTCAACGAGCCTCCAAATACCATAATTTTATTGAATTTTCAATATGCCTTAAACTCTTGTATAATATTTCTAAGATAGAAAAATGTGATAAATGCAATAGTCACTGATAAGTAAACAATCATATAAAAGGTTAAATAAATTGACTTAGAATTTCCTGACGAAAAATCACAGAGGTGCATTTCCGTCCCCACAATTGATTATAAGGGGTAGGTTTTGACCAACATAACTTTGTTTTTTAGCCGATGCTATCTAGTTTGATGACAAAGAACTGTTATTAAAAATAAAATCTCATTTACGCTTGCTATATCATCATTATTGTAAATAATTTAATACAAAGCTTTTTACCGATTTTTAAGAAAAATGATTATTTTTTCTTGCCTCACATTTTTCTGTTGTATAATAATTAACTTTTTTTAATTCACTTATTGAATTTAAAAATTGGTATTAAAATTGTTCTTCAACGATCTGTGCACAAAAATCGTGTAGTTTGGTTTCCCTAATAAGAGTTGTTATCATTTTCAAAATGGTGATTATTTACTTGAACATTTTGAAAAAATATAGGTGTGTGGAAGCTTAACTCAGATTTCAACGAATAATAATAATGATAATAATGATGAATAATAAAGCCCCAATGGAGAGAGATTATTGATGAGTATGTTTTTAGTGCGAGTAGTATGAACCAACCTTAAATGCCGCTTTTCAAGGTCAAAGGTATGTAATGGCCACGTATATCTTGGCCATTGAAAATTATTACATCATAGTTAAATAATGGCTATTCCATATCAGCTCATAGTTATATAATAGCTAGTATATGCATATATGGTGAAAAGGGGGCATTCAGATTCGCCCCACAGGCATGAGAAACGACCATATTCAGGCATGTGATACGTAAAATATAATCAAAATTATAGATATATTATATTATAATATTCACCAATATAATTCAGGATGACCGCCGAAATGAAGACAAAAGTATAGCCAATTTTCATTTTCTCAAAATAGAAGAAGAACTGATTAATGTTTCAGTGAATATGCTAGTTAACAACTGTAACTAGTCAATCTTCCATTACATCATCAGAGTACAGATATATAAATAAGTCGTAGTTATCTCACATATATGTGAGATAACGATATTTTAGGTGTCTGTTTGTTATCGTTGTTTCTCAATCGGGAATTCTTTTAAGAAATACGAAAATTCCCTTTCCCCGCCAAAATGTGGAATATAAGATAAAATATTTACAAAAGAAAATTGTGCATCACAACAATATCTAAAAATATTCTAGAAACAATTCTTCGATAGGACACAAAGTTTTTGTTTTAATAGGGGAAACATTTAATTAACCATAAATAATTACATTTTCGGACAAAACTATACGCGACATGAAGAAATTCTGACTAGCGAAATTATTCCGCCTGACTGTGTCTGAGGTTGGGCGTGCTCACAAGGAAGAAGAATAGATATTGAAAAATAGACATTAAAAACTTTGATATTAAACCATAATATATAGGTATTACAGTACAAAATCTAATATCTTCTATTCAATATACAAAATATTAAAGGGCATTTTCTGTTTATTCTGAAAGAATAAAATGTGGGATGTTAAGGTTAATATCAAAGATATAAAAAAGCCAAAGTTTATCAGAGCAATGTCGTTGACGTATGGCCTGGCGACAAAAGATTTTATTTCTGCTTTTGTCCGTATCTCGAGCAATCGTCGTGTGTTGTGGTTTTTCGGATACATATTGTGTTAATAATTTTGGCTGAAAATGGATCCGACTTCTGGTTACAGAAATTATTATATATTAGTTTAAAATTTGTTGTCTTGAATTAATAATACATATTCTGCAGTGAATCATTATTTGCAACAACTTCCATAAAAAGATGTGGAAAGATGGGGTGATCTTTGCCTACTTGGCATTCCTTAATTTCATCTGCTGTCATATTCTCAACTGCACCACTTATCATATTTATTTTTATTCTTGAATTATGTCTATCTGTTTTATATATTCCACGAAGAATGCCAGTATACTCTAATATTGCAAAAACGTCAGCTTTGGATGTTGATAACACAATATGCTCTCGGGTTGGCACGGGCAGAAATCTACCATTTCCTACTAGCAACTGAATTCTTTTTTCGATAGGAAAAACGTATCTTCGAAATTCAAATCGCCGGTTCTGATTTGTCCGGGGAATAAGTCGAATATACCCAAGTTGTCCAAGTGCATATCCAAGTACTTGATTAGAAGGCGGCCTGCCAGGAGGAGACCTGGACCTGGCACGAATAGGAGACACCTCAGGAGTAGAAGATCGGTCTGGAAAATATTGTTGGCCAGAAAATGGAGAACTAATATTACTTGCGCTATTAGAAATCCCGTCGGGCAATAGTGAATTGTAATTTGCAACAACTTTAATAAAAGTCTGTGGGAAGATTGGGTAATTGGATCCTACTGGACAATCCCTAACTTCAATTGGGGTCATATTGTCAATTGCGCCGTTTATCATGTTTAGTTTTACTCTCGTACGAGCACTATTTCTCCTATATATTCCACGAAGAATCCCACTATACTCCAATATTGCAAAAACGTCACCATTGGGGGCTGATAATACAATATATTCTTGGGTTGTCACGGGACCATACGTCTTACGTGCTAGTTGCAATTGAATTGGTTGATTGGCAGTGAAAACGTATCTTCGAAATTCGAAACGCTGGTTCGGATTCCTGCGGGGAATAAGCCTAATATATCCCAGTTGTCCAAGTGCATATCCAAGTACTCGATCAGAAGGAGGTCTGCCAGGAGGGGACCTGGACCTGGCACGAAGAGGAGGCTCCTCAGGAAAATTCAGGTCAAATGAATGTTGTCTGGCAGAAGAAGGAGAAGGAGAATTTCGTTTGATATCAGGATTCCCGTCGGACTGTGAACTTAATTCTGCAAGAAGAAATAGAGGATTCATTTATTTTGTTGAACAAATCGACATTCAATATCTTTGGTTGAACTCAATTTTTCTGTGCAGAAAGCATATTTCTGATGATTCAATCAAAAATATGCGAAATAGCTAAGCGTCAGAACTTACAGGTTGAAAACGATTCAGGCCTTTTATATTAGCATCATTGTAAATAATTAAATTTAACAAATTTGACAATTTTTTAAGAATAATAATTTTATCTTGCTTCAAATTTTTCTATAATAAGTAACTTTTTTTAATTTACTTATTGTATTTTATGATTAGCATACCATACGCCTAATTTTGACAGAAAGAAATTTTCACGGGACCGGGAACTTTGTGTATATCATTAAGCTATTTCCCTTTCGGCGAGCCTCTAGGGGTAAGCGTGACACTACCCGAATCGGGTAGTGTTTTTTAGGTGGATAGTTTCTTGTAGTAAATAACTACAAGTGTGGGCTCACCACACCCACGTGAAATTGTCAAAAACGGACTTATTATTTTTAAATTAATAGTTGGTTTTATTTTCAAAAGCAGCATATAATGAAACGTTTTTAATAGTAAAAAAATATATATGAATATTTGTTTAGAGTAAAAAAGCTAACTTAATCAATTTTAGTTAAAAACTGCACACTCTTTTCCCTATGCGCCTCTTCACCCCCTTTTTTAAGAATTCATTTTTTCGCCTGTTTTCAAGAAAGTTTCCCTTTTTCCCGTTTCATGATTAAACGTGAACCGAATTCATGAAACCCAATAAGAAAATCCAACCATCTTTGCTTGATAATATATTCTTTTTAGTTAAAAATTAACCTTTTCTGATTAATAATTCAAGTGCCTTCTGAAGATTTTATCATTTTTGGTTTAGAAATTCGACTATTTTCTTTCAGGCTCGAAAATTCAATTGTTTCGTTAAAAAATTAACTATTTTGTTGAAGATTCCTGTCCTTTGATTGAAAGTTAAACTCTTTGTTCGCAAGTCGGTGGAAAACAAATTAATTATTTTTTAAGGTGCTTCTAATTGGTTGCACATTCAACTTTATTGGTTGAAAATTATTTTGTTTAAATTCACCTTTTCAGGTAGATAATTCAACTATCTTCTGATAAATTCTTCTTCGTAGGTTGATAATTAAATTACTTGGTTAAAAATTCTATTGTTTTTTTAACAAGTAATTTCTTTGTTGTAAGCTTAAGAGTATATTATGCACCAAGGGAGAGAATAATATAATTTTTTATGAGTACATATTTTTAGTACAATTCGTAGGAGCCGGACTATTACATATCAGCTCATAGATATATAATGGCTATTATATGCCTATAAATCGGAATTTAGATTCAATCCACAGGTATAGGAAACGGCCGTATGCATGCTTGTGTTACTTAATTATAATAAAAATTGTAGATATATTATCTTATTATATTCACCAATCGAAATAAGGATGACCGCCAAGGTGAAGACAAAAGTATAACCCATTCTCATTTTCTCAAAGTAGAAGAATACTGATTAATGCTTCAGTGAATGATTCAGTTAAAAACTGTAAAAATGGAATGTTCCATTGCATCATCAGAGTACAAATATGTACATAATTAGTCGTTATCTCACATAAATGTGTGATAATGACATTGCAGGCGTCAAGATTTTCCTTTTGAGATAATTATATCTCATAATTATTCTCATATCAATGAGAAATTATTTAATGGATTTATGTGAAAATTGAATATCACCGATTTCATCAAATCTTGCCGTTATCGGACTCGCGGATTGAGAAGCAATAGTTTTTACTTTGGAGTCTGTCTGCCGTCGTTGACTGAATAAATGACAATTTTCCAAGAAATTAGCCAATTGGATTGCCCTTTGGTACATTGTTTGAGGCCAAACTGTGCAACATCAGATACAATATTTATAAAAAAATTGTTCTTTAAACATTATTAACACAAATAATAACATTTTACGGCAAAACAGGACGGGACACGCAAAAATGCTGACTAACGAAATTATTCATCCAAAAACATTTACGAAATTTGTTACAGATTATATTTTTAAAAGGTGCATAGCTTTTGTTATAATTGTGACAAATTTCATAAAAAAATTCCAGTTTTCAGTCAAACTATGCAATAACAAAGATCGGTAAATTTTATTTATCTGAAGCTAATTTCTTTATACACACTCGCTATAATAACTACCTACACAAATTAATGAGAAATAAACAACAAACAATAAAATGATAAAATGCGTTTGCTTTATTTGTACTGTCCAAGTCCGCAGCTGCGAATCAAGGCACAATGTTCACAAAAATTAGTAGTTTGCTTTTAACTTCATACTTTTCAATAAAACTTTAAATAATTAAAAATAAGACAATGAAAATGCATCTGGTTTACATTTTTTATTAACAAAAAATTTAAATAATCCATTTTCGGCGGAAAATTGAGTATTTATATTCAAACATTCACCTTTTGAATTTTTCATTAAAATTTCATATTTTCATATGAAAATTCAATCAATTGGTGGCAAGTTGGACTACTTTATTAAAATTCATTGATTAGTTAAATATTTATATATTTTATTGAAAATTCGTTTTCTTATCGTTTGAAACTCAATAGTTTTAAATGCAAATTGAACTGTTTTATTATTGGTTGAAAATGTATTGTTTTTAGTTAATAATTTAAAAATTTGTTTTAAAAAATTTATATATTTTCTTGTAAATTCGTCTTCTTTGTTTTCAAATTTATAACCCTAATTAAAAATTTAACTGCGTAGATTAAACTTGAACTACTTAGTTAAAAATTGATTTGATCAGTTGTGTAGGAAATTCTATATTTTTCGAATCACTTACGCTATGTCGCTAAATGTTTAGTATTTTCTTATCTCAGAACTTATGCTCTAAATCTGTTTTATATAATTATGTTTTTAAACAATCTTTTTCGATAAAACTAGTTTTCTACATCCTTCGTATAAAAGGAGCAAGTAATATTATTTTTTTAAATAATTGAACATTGTTTTTCACGAAAAAATCACTCTTAACTTAACTTCTCGATTCGGCGCAACCAAGCGCATTTGATACCAACTGTATGATGTTGGACCTCATACCCGAGCACCTCTGTTCTACTACGAGGTTCAATATTATACGTATATGCGTCTGATTACCCCGCTTGAAAAGAGAGAGTTGCTGTTGACTCAGTGAAATTTGTTTGCTTTCAAATTGCATTGAAAATACCGAAAAATTATATGCTTCACCTGTAAAATAATTAAAATTCTTCTTAGTGGTTCGGGTGATGACCTTGAGCGAAGTATAGGAAGAATGATACCTTAAGTACCATAATACATTACAGTTTCAATGTTTCAATTTAGTTTCAATCCGAATTCTGATTACAAAGATTATCACATGTTAGCTTAATTATTTTTTTAAAAATTAAATTAATGATACATAGTATGCAGTGAATCGCAATTTACAACAATTTCCATAAAATGATGTGGCAAGATTATGCCTACTTTAGATTCCTCCTGTTCATCTGCGGTCATATTCTCAACTGCACGGTTTATCATATTCATTTTTATTCTCCGATGACTTCTAGCTGTCTTATATATTCCACGAAGAATCCCAGTATACTCCAATATTGCAAAAACGTCACCATTGGAAGTTGATAATACAATATGCTCTCGGGTTGGCACGGGCACAAATTTACCTTGTCCTATTCGCAATTGAATTCGTTTTTCGACAGGAAAAACGTATCTTCGAAATTCAAATCGCCGGTTCTGATTTGAGCGAGGAACAAGCCGAACATATCCAAGTTGTCCAAGCGCATATCCAAATACTGCATCAGAAGGAGGCCTGCCAGGAGGAGACATGGACCTGGCATAAAGAGGAGGCTCCTGAGGAGAAGTCCGGTCAGGTAAATGTTGTCTGGCAGAACAAGAAGCAAGACTACGTTCGACATTGGAATTCCATTCGGACTGTAGTGAATCTTCATTTGCAACCACTTTAATAAAAGTATGTGGGAAGATTCGGTGATTTCTGCCTACTGGACAATCCCTAACTTCATTTGCGGTCATATTGTCAATTGCGCCGCTAATCATATTCATTTTAACTCTCGTATGATAACCATTAGTCCGATATATCCCACGAAGAAACCCGCTGTACTCTAATAGTGCAAATATGTCACCATTGTATGTTGATAATACAATATGTTCTCGGTTTGGCACACGAGCATAGCTGGGATTTCCTGCTCGCACTCTTATTGGTTTACCGGCAGGGATAACGTATCTTCGAAATTCGAATCGAAGGCTCTGATTTGTGCGGGGAATAAGCCGAAGATGTCCAAGTTGTCCAAGTGAATATCCAAGTACTTTAAGAGAAGGAGACCTGCCTGGTGACCTTGGCCTGCCACGAAGAGGAGGCTCCACAGGAGATATCCGGTCGGACTGTGAAGTTAATTCTGCAAAAAGAAATAGAAAATTTCTTTATTTGGTTGATGATTTAATCAAAATTACGCTAAACAATTTTTAAATATAATAACTCCCCACCCTACATATTTTTCTGTTGGTGTTAAATATAATTGTTGTATTTTATGATTAGCACACCGTATGCCTAATCTTGACAGAAAAGTGTAGAACAACCAAGATAATAAATTAATAAATTAGTCACCCCGATGCACATAAGCGAAAGTTTTCGCAATATCCACTGTGGCTGCTGAGTAAACGGGAATTTTCACGGGACTGGAAACTTTGTTAAATTTTTAATGAAGGGCCACTCTTTTTCCCGTTTTGTTGCTTACATGTGAACTGAATTATTAGAGCTCAACATGAAAATCCAATAATCTTTTTGGTTATAAATTCACCTTTCTAGATTGATAATTCAAGTGCCTTCTAAAAAATGTACCTTTTTTTGTTTGAAAATTCGACCATTTGGTTAAAAATATGTCTTTGTATGTTGAAAATTTAACTACTTAATTAAAAAGGAAATTATTTGGTAAAAAAGTAATTTCTTTCAGTATGAAATTAAACTGTTCGCAGGAATATTCTTGTTTCTGGATTGAGAATTCAATTATTTCGTCATAAAATTGATTATTTTATTAAAAAATTCGTCCTTTCTCAATTGGAAGCTCATCTATTTGTTCGTAAACCCAACTGTTTGGTGGAAAATAATTTTATTTATATTTTGAGGTTTTACTATTTTTTTGAAAATTTATCTTTATTGGTTGAAAATTCATCTATATTTGTTCACATTTCAACTATTTGGTTACACATTCAACCATTTTGTTGAAAATTCGTATCTGTTGATTTAAAATTATTATATTATTATATTTACCAAATGAATTGAAGAAGGCCGCCAAAGTGAAAGCGAAAGTAAAGACAATCCTCATTTTCTCAAAGTAGAGGAAAAACTAATTAATGCTTCAGTGAATAATTTGCTTAACAACTGTAACTAATAAATTTTCCATTACATCATCAGAGTACAAGTTTATACATGATAAGCCGTTATCTAGCATACATGTTAGATAACGGCATTATAGGCGTCAAGAGTGTCCTTCTACGATATTACTGTCGTTTTACATCTTTTATCATAGTCATTATTATTATTATATTATAGTAACAATTATTATACATAGGACAATTAATTTGAAACAAAAAACAAAAAATATAATCATAAAATACGTGTAGTTTATTTTGCCCTGTTCAAATCAGCCGTTGCAAACCGAAAACGAAGAAAAATTACGGTTTTTAAGGTTTTCACCTTGAATTTGAAAAAATTATACAATAAATATGTGTGCGCGAAGGCCAATGACCGACTGCAAAATAGAAATTTGCATTTAATTACATGCTTTTCAACAAAGTGACCATACATTTAATGTTGATCGAAATTCTGTTTAAACATAAGCAATTATTTAAAAAAAAAAAATGCGCAATATGTAAAAATATCAAAAAGGAAAATCCTTAAAAAAAGGAACATGGCTAAGATCATGCAACTTTTTTTAAATCATTTAAAAAAGATCAACACTATGTGAAGATTGAAGTTGACTACTTTGTCAAAACTTTATTTTATGAATTGAAAATCCACCTATTTGCTTGAAAATTGCAGTAGTTTGTTAAAAATTAATTTTTTCTAATGCGAATTTAACTATTTTATTACTGGTTAAAGATTAATCGTTTTTAATTGACAATTCAACAATTTGTTTGCAAAATATATTTTATTTTAAATTCATCTGTTTTGTTAGTAAAGCAATCTTCTGAGTGAAAATAAAACTACATCCTTGAAAGTTGCAGTACTTCGTTAAGATTTCATTTCATCA
The DNA here is from genome assembly GCA_932074435.1 of Andricus kollari. NCBI lineage: Eukaryota > Metazoa > Arthropoda > Insecta > Hymenoptera > Cynipidae > Andricus > Andricus kollari. The sequence goes on along the minus strand of CAKNWW010349235.1, from coordinate 10,558 downwards.
GTTGTGCAGAAAATTCTGTTTTTTTTAATCTCATACTATGTGTATTGTTAAATATTCAGTATTTTCTTATCTCAGAACATACACCCTAATTTGTTATCCATCAAAAATTCTTTTCAGAAATACCAAAATTTTCTTTTCCGGCTAAACTATGCAATGTTAGATCAAATATTTCCAAAAAAATTGTTCATCTCAAAAAAAAAAACAAAGTTTCTGGAAGCAATGTTCCGATAACACACACAGTTTTTTTTAATCCGGAAAAGAAAATTTTGGTATTTCTGAAAAGAATTTTTGATGGATA
>CAKNWW010349235.1:0-10160 GCA_932074435.1 Andricus kollari | reverse complement strand
AATTTGTGGGTCTATTTTGGATGTTATTGAAAATTAAAATTCCGTTTTCCAATTGAACAATGATAGTTTTCAAGTCTTGAGCTAATGTCATAATTTTTTAGTATCAGCAGTCAGAGTAAAATGTTCCAAATCAAAATTTATTCGTCCAAAATAGACCCACAAATTTTTCTTCTAGCTACACATATTTCGACTCAATTACCACTACATTGTTGAAAAATAATTTTATTAATTGAAGATATATTTTATGGTTGCAAATGAAACTGTTTCGTTGAATCTCTTAGTTTTTGCGAATCTCTTACGCTACTGCACTAAAAAATTCATATCTCCGAAAGGAAAAGAGTGACTACAAAGATTATTACATTATATTAGTTCACAATTTTTTATTGAATTAACGATACACAGTCTGCAGTGAATCTTCATTTGAAACAACTTCCATAAAAAGATGTGGCAAGATTATGCCTACTTGGCATTCTTTCTTTTCATCTCTTGTCATTTTCTCAAGTGCGCGGCTTATCATATTTATTTTTATTCTCCAATAACTTCTGAATGACTTATATATTCCACGAAGAATCCCCGTATACTCCAATATCGCAAAAACGTCACCATTGGATGTTGATAATACAATATACTCTTGGGTTGACACGGGCACATACCTACCCTTCCCTACTAGCAATTGAATTCGTTTTTCGACAGGAAAAACGTATTTTCGAAATTCAAATCGCCGGTTCTGATTTATCTCGGGAATAAGCCGAATATATCCAAGTTGCCCAAGTGCATATCCAAATACTTCATCAGAAGGAGGCCTGCCAGGAGGAGACTTGGACCTGAAACGAATACGTGGCTGCTCAGGAGAACTCCGATCAGGAGAATGTTGTCTGCCAGAAAAAGAAGAGCCAACATTACGTTCGATATTAGGAATCCCGTCGGACTGTAGTGAATTGTCATTTGAAACAACTTTAATAAAATTATGCGGAAAGATTGGATGATTTTTGCCTACTGGACAATCCCTAATTTCAACTGGTGTCATATTGTCAACTGCGCCGCTTATAATATTCATTTTTACTCTTGAATGATTTTTACTCGTCCCATACATTCCACGAAGAAGCCCGCTGTACTCCAATATTGCGAAAATGTCACCATTGGATGCTGATAATACAATATATTTTTGGTTGGGGACGAGAGTATATCTCTTACGTTCAGCTTGCAATCTAATTGATGTAGCGACAGGAAAAGCGTATCTTCTGAATTCAAATTGCCGTTCCGGATTTCTGCGAGGAATAAGCCGAACATGTCCAAGTTGTCCAAGTGAATATCCAAGTACTTCAAGAGCAGGAGGCCTGCCTGGTGACCTGGACCTTTCACGAAGAGGAGGCTCCTCAGGAGATGTCCGGTCAGGAGAATTTTGTCCGGCAGAAGAAGAAGCAGAAAGAGAATTTCGTTTGCTAGTAGGATCCCCGTCGGATTGTGAACTTAGTACTGCAAGAAGAAATGGAGGATTAATTTATTTTCGGTGAAGAATCGATATCTAACATCCTTGTTCGAGCTCAATCCTTTTTTATAGAAAGCATCTTTCTCATGATTTGATCAAATTTACGCGACATAATTTTAAAATATACTCCGCACTCTAAATGATTTTCGTTTTCGTTAAATTTACTTATTGCATTTTATATTTAGAACACAATGTGCCTAATGTTTATAGAAAAATTTAGAACAATTAAGATAAAATTATTATTTACCTTCAAAATAAGTTGAAAAACTTTCATTGATTAGAAAATTTTTTTTTTTTGCCTTATTAAATGAGTCACCCTAATGTACATAAATAAAAGTTTCAGCAATATCCACAATGGTCGCTGTGCCTAGAAAGCCGAAAAATTAACAGGAAATTTTACTAATAATTCATTTAGATTTATAATGCAAGTGCCTTCCAACAATGTCATCTTCTTTTTTCTGAGGATATCCCATTGATGTCCCAATTTTATATGACAAGGATGTCCCTAAGATATCCCAATTCTATGATTTAGTATATTCCTGAACATGTAGATATATCTACTGACAATTATATGCAAATTCAATCGTATCAATAAAATCAAGAATCATTTAACAATATTAGCTATTTTTCCGGAGATTTTGTCAAAAGTACAACATTATTAACTACAATAATAGTAGAGTCCCCTCCACAGTCAGTTCCAGCTAACTTCCATCATGGTTGTCAGTGTGCGAAAACTGTCGCGCAATAATAAGTGACGCTTTAACAAAAGGCAACAATTTCTCGAATATTCGTGCCGAATTGTAATCTATCCTCATTTATATTATGTAAATGAACGCGGTACATATTAATTAGATTGTTTTTTTATCACAAAAACTGAGTTTGCCCTTATACTGATAGTGAAACGTGCGATCTCTGAACTGCGCAATTCGGAGGTTACAGATACAATAACATTCTTAGAATGTGGCTTGTTTTTTATTGTAAGCAGGCTGTTATTGCTTATGATAATAATTGTCGGTAATAACTTTTTTATAATTATACTGAGATAGAATTTGAAAGCAACCGCATATTCGAGATTTGTATAAAGCGGTTTTTTGTCAAACGGATATGTTTGTGAATCTTGATGTTTTCAGGCATTCTGCATATTTTAATTAGTATGCATTTCAGAAATAATAAATTCCATTGCCAAAAATTCCATTACTTGGAATATGTCATGGATATCCCGGGAGATTTTCGGGACATTTTTCAGGATATCCCATATCCTGTCAAGTGTTTGGACACCAACTCAGCTAAGAGATTTTTGTTTTAATTTGGTTATTGCTTTTATTTGAGATTTATAGTAATTTTTAGATTTATAGTAATCAGTGAGTCTTATCCGTGCTAAATTATTCCTTCACATGGATAAATTTATTTTTCATGTCATCAAATAAATTTTTCAATGTATGAAGTTCTTTGTTAAGTATTCTTTGTTTTATGTCCTTAAGAAGCTGAAATCGTATGCATATCTATGCCATACTTTAGTCCATAGCAGTACCAGTTAATCGGACGAGATGAAGCATAAAAATCACAGAAAAGGCAAAACTGGTAAGGAAGTAAAAATCAAAATTTCGGTAATTCTCTTATATAAAATCTATAATATCTGATATTTCTAAATTATGTAACGGTATATTCTGTGAATGGAACGTTACAACAGTAGTGGAAACTTTTATGAAACTCCCGATACTTTTATACGTAACCGCATCTTGAATTTACGACATTTGTGTCTGAATTTCGCGAAATTTTTCCTAAAATATTAGAAGAAGAAAAAGAATTTGAATGTGAAATTGAAACTTAATTCTTGGTATTCAATAATTTGCAATATTTAATTATCTCAATCCTCAGCTTAGTCCATTCGCAACATTCGATTCAATTCTCAACTGCCTCGAATCAAATTATAATCGGTACAGTTCAACTCGTGGACATATCGGTTTGAAAATGATTTTTTTTTTTAATTCACTTTTTCAGGTTGATGATTGATCTATCTTCTGATAAATTCGTATTTGTAGGTTACAATATTATTATCTTTACCAAATGAATTGAAGAAGACCGCCAAGGTGAAAGCGAAAGCAAAGACAATCCTCATTTTCTCAAAGTAGATGAAAAACTAACTAATGCTTCAGTGAATAATTTGGTTAGCAACTGTATCTAAGAACTATTTCATTGCTTCGTCAGAGTACAAATATATACATAAGCATTTATTAGCTCACATATATATTAGATAACGGCATTATAGTCATTAAGCGTGTCGTTCTGCAGTAATACTATCACTTTACATCTTATATTATCATCATCATTATTATTATATCATAGTAATAATTACTATATATGTGAAAATTAATTTCAAATAAATAACAATAAATAAAATAATAAAATACGTGTAGTTTATTATTTCGTTGTGGTTTTGTTATGGATAGTTGTTTTTTCAGATCGATTTCGTAGATATATTCCGACATAGTGTAACAGATTAGAAAAAACTAAGCTTTTCTCTATCTTTCCTATAGAAAGAAGTAAATTGAATCGAAATATTTTCTTTCGAGCTTTTTTGTTAAAACACGCACTTTTTTTATTTTAAGAACAAGACGATAAAAATACGTCTGTTTTATATTTTTTCTTAACTGAATTGATTTAATTTAAAATAAAACTATTCCATTCCTGGTTGAAATTTGATTGTTTTTAGTTAAGAATTCAAAAATTTTCTTGCAAATTTATATATTTTTTTGTTTAAAGTAAATTGGTTCCAAGAAAATTTGTAGATATAATTTAGGAGGAAAATTTTGGTTATTAAAATTTTATTGTGGCTAGTGTGGTTTTTCCAAAAAGTTATTATTTTTATTTTTAGCGCTTCATATAAAAAATTATTTATAACAAATTTGTAGTTCTTTTTTGGGTGAGCAACTTTTATCCAATAATTTTTTTTATGTTTTGTATCATTTTTCCATCAATTTAATTTATTTATTTTCAATGTTATTTTTTACGATTTGAACCAAACAATACGCATACTAGCGTAAAGTGGTTCTAAGAAAATGTGTAGATATAATTTAGGCGAAGAAAATTTGCTAAATAAAATCTTATAGTAGCTTATATCCTTTTTCCAGGAGGTGAATTTTTTTATTTTTAATGTATTTTTATAAGAAAAGTTGAACAAATTTGTAGTTCATTTTTGGTTGAGCAACTTTTGTCTTTTCAATTTTTTTTCGTCTCTCGTGTGGCTTTTCCAGAATCTTAATTTTTCATTTTTAATGTCATTTTTCACGATTGAAACAAAAAAGCAGCTTATCAGAAAATCATTAATAAAGAATTTGTAGCTTTGTTATGCTATTTTTGACTGAAAATGGAATTTTTTTATCGATAATACGATACTTCATAGAGATCCTATTTTTTAACTTTATAAACAAACAATATAGAAAATTATACAAAAAAAAATAAAAAAAAAATTTTTTTAACATCCGATGCAGATAAAAAACGTTTTTTTTTTCTTAATCTTCCTTACACTATATTGCCAGTAATTTTGTTATTCATAAAATCAACTAAGAATATTAAATAACAATTCTGGTTGCTATCGTTTACTGGCAAGATCACCTAACAATAATTAGGATGAAAATTATTTCCATCTCGCGCATTGAATTTAAGGGATACTAAGAGTTGGAAATATGTTTACCAATTATTAGAAATTGCGTTATAAAAGTTATTTTGAACAATGTTCTTTTTTATTTCGCCTCGCTGTGTCTGTGGTTGCGCGTGGGCAGTGAGTCCACGCGACTGAAAGAAGTCTTGAAAACTATAATACATTAAAGTTTTAGTGTTTTAATTTAATTTCTATCCAACTTCTAATCACAAAGATCATTGTATTATACTAGTTTACAATTTTGTATTGGGTTAGTGATACATAGTCTGCAGTGAATCGGAATTTGCAACAACTTCCCTAAAAAAATGTTGCAATTTTACGCCTACTTGGCATTCATTCTTTTCATCTTCTGTCATATTCTCAACTGCACGGCTTATCATATTTATTTTTATTCTCGTACGATTTCTATCTCTCTTATATATTCCACGAAGAATTCCAGTATACTCCAATATTGCGAAAACGTCACCATTGGATGTTGATAATACAATATGCTGTCGGGTTGACACGGGCACATATCTACCACTCCCTACTCGCAATTGAATTAATTTTTCGACAGGAAAAACATATCTTCGAAATTCAAGTCGCCGGTTCTGATTTGTGCGAGGAACAAGCCGAACATATCCAAGTTGTCCAAGTGCATATCCAAATACTGCATCAGAAGGAGGCCTGCCAGGAGGAGACACCGACCCGGCACGAAGAGGCGGCTCCTCGAGAGAAGTCCGGTCAGGATAATGTTGTCTGCCAGAAGAAGAAGAGCCAACATTACGCTCGCTATTAGGAATCCCGTCTAACTGCAGTGAATCGTAATTTTCAAAAACTTTAATAAAACTGTTTGGGAAGATTGGATGTTTTTTGCCTACTGGACAATCCTTAATTTCCACTGAAGTCATGTTTACAACTGCTTCGCTTATCATGTTTATTTTCACTCTCGACTGCTTTATAGTCGTCCTATATATTCCACGAAGAAGCCCGCTATTCTCCAATATTGCGCAAACGTCACCATTGTATGCTGATAATACAATATATTCTCGGTCGAGCACGAGAGTATGTCTTTTACGTTCTACGTGCAATCTAATTTTTTTACCGGCAGGAAAAACGTATCTTCGAAATTCTAATTGCCGTTCCGGATTTCTGCGGGGAATCAGCCGAAGATGTCCAAGTTGTTCAATTGAATATCCAAGTACTTCAAGAGAAGGAGGCCTGCCTGGTGACCAGGACCTATCATGGAGAGGAGGCTCCACAGAAGTTGTCCGGTCAGGTGAATTTTGTGCGGCAGAAGAAGAAACAGAAAGAGAATTTCGTTTTGTATTAGGATTATTGTCGGACTGTGAACTTAATTCTGCAAGAAGAAATAGAGGATTTATTGATTTTGTTGAAAATTGATCTCTAATTGTTGGAAATCGTGGTGTGCAATATAATTCGATTCGATTCCGAACCGAAATCTGGACGAGAGTCGTGTGTCGAATTTTCGGACACCGACTCAGCTGAAATAATTTCTTTTTTAATTTGGTTCTTTCTTTTATTTGACATTCATAGTGATGTGTGTGAGGGAGATATTCCGTGAGTTTCGCCCATTTTTCAAACATTCTTAGTTATATTAAGAGAAAGAAAAATTTAAATGTGAAATTTAAACATAATTTATTTTCATTCAATAGTTTGCAATAATGAATTAATAAGTGACAAAATATTGATTTTTCAAACGAAACCTGTGGCGCCTCAATAGCTTGAAACATGTGATTTAACCAATAGCGCGGCGTCTCAAGGGGGGAAGGGGCATCCCCGTCACTCCGAGAGTGATCAAATTTAAAATGTGAAAATTTGTATAAATATTTTTTGTGGGAAATATGACATTTTCGTAATTAGAAATTTTGGGATTTTACTATAACTTCGTGATGTAGAAATTTCGGGTTTTTGAACATTCTGGTTACAACATCAATAAATCAATTTAATTATGATATACACATGCATTTATTTAGATTCGTAGCTTTTTGAAAACCACGTTAGCAAATTTAATTGCATCACGCCCAGCAGAGCGCTTTGATATACATATTATAACCATAAATAAAACCCCATTCAATCATAAGTGGAGTCGGTTTCCAAAAATTCGTCTCAATTCTCAACTTTCTCGAATCGGATTATAGTCGATACAGTTCACCTCGTGCACATGACTGATTGAAAATGATTTTTCCTTAAAATCCTCCTTTTTAGTTTGGTAATGCAACTACCTTGTCATAAATTCGTATTTGTAGGTTATAATATTATTATACTCACCAAATAAATTGAAGAATGCCGCAAGAGTGAAAGCGAAAGTAAAGACAATCCTCATTTTCTCACAGTAGAGGGAAAATTAATTAATACTTCAGTGAATCATTTGGTTAACAACTGTGACTAATAAATATTCCATTGCATCATCAGAGTACAAATATATACATAAGTATTCGTTATCTCACATTTATATGTGAGATAACAGCATTAAAGGTGCCAAGATTGTCCTTCTGAGATAATTATATCATTTTACATATTTTATTATCATCATTATTATTATATCGTAGTTATAATTATTATAACTGGGAAAATTGATGTGAAGAATTAAAAAAGAGTATGTGAGGGACTTGAGTAACATTACTTTTATGACCAATCACAGGCGGGCCTTCTCATCTTAAGCGCTAAAAGCCATAAAATGACAAAATAACTTTCAAGTCACATGACCATACTCTAAAACGCCTGACAGCCCTTTCTGCATGCTGGAAATATGTTTTTCATCGGAACCTGTGGAAGTCTATAAAAATACTTCGTATTAAAAAACTTATTGCTCTCAATAAAAATATTCAAATCATTAAAAAAAGGATTCTGTAAGAAAAGTTGAGCCCCAGAACTTTTGAATTCCTTTGAATTCAAAAGAACATTAGCCATATTATTAATGCACATTAGTCACATTTTGTTCATTTTTGTCACATTTTGGGTTAGAAATTAGTTTAATGCCAAAGAACTGTTATCAAAAACAAAATCTCACTCACAAACAACATTCGGTTAAAATGGGTTCCGCTGCACCATGAACATTAGGGTGATTAAAACAAAATGATTTACGATTATGATCACGCACGCCGGCCTAAGTTATACCATTTTATTCAACAGATTAAAAAAAAGATTAACATTTGGATAGGATTTAGAGGTCGCCTGTTTGAGTTTTGTCTTTTTTATTGTTTCAATTTTCTAAATGTATTGAAAATAAATTTATTAAATTAGTATAAAATAAAATTATTCCCTTTTATATTAGCATGATTGCAAATAATTGTATGTGACTCTGGTGCATTAACGCGTTTTTATGCGACAGCGTAGAGTATGGTAATGTAGTACATAACGATACTGTACGCTGTCACAACAAAACTTGTAAATAGACCGTCGTCTCACAAAATTGTAAACACGCCAACGTGCACAATTCGGGTCTTCACGCAACTTGCTTGCAATGCTCTCAATAATTAACTTTTTGTAATTCCCTTATTATTTTTCAAAATCTCCTTCTGCTCCCTGCTAGGAAGGCTGTCGAATGGCAGAGTGGGTGAGGATCACTGTACCTCTAACAAAGGAGATCTTCATTGAGTGTGCGACTGGTACGCCTGGTACCTGAGAGGTATATTTCCAGAACGTTGGAAACAACAAAATCCACCGAGATCTAAAAATGCTGGGTGAAGGTGGCCTGATTCGGAGTGCTGCCTTGAGAATAAACACGGGCGTGGCACAATAGGCTTTATAGATTTTCAGATTGATCATTCAACTATCTGCTAATAACTTCGTCTTTGTAGGTGGAAAAATGAACTATTTGGTTAAAAATTCCATTATTTTGTTGAAAAGTAATTTCTTTGAGATAAGCTGAATAGTATATTATGCAAGAATGTGAAGAAGAGGGACATTATTGATCAGTGTATGTTTTCAGTGCGAGTCATATGAGCCGACCTTAAATGCCGCTTTTCAAGGTCATAGGTCTGTAGTGGTCATATATGTCTATGAGATCAAAAATGATTACAGCATAGATAAACAATCGCTATGATCATAGATATAAAATGGATATTATATGCCCATATTGTGTAAAAAGGTGACTTCAGATGCGCTCCACAGACATGAGAAACGGTTGTATTCAGGCATGTGTTACGTAAAATATAATAAAAATCATAGATATATTGTATTAATAAATTTACCAATATAATTAAGGATGACCGCCAACGTGAAAGTGAAAGTATAGACAATCTCCATTTGCACAAAGTAGAAAAAAAAACTGATTAATGCTTCAGTGAATAATTTGATTAACAACTGGAAATAAAGAAGGTTCCGTTGCATCATCAGAGTACAAATATATATATATATACATAAGTAGTCGTTATTTCACATATATGTGAGATAACGATATTATAGGTGTCAAGATTCTCCTTCTGAGGTAATCATAACATTTTACATTTTTCATTATCATCACTATAATTATTACACTATTATCTCAATAAGAAGGTTTCGATTTTATATGACAATTGAGTAGCACTGATATCATCAAATCTCGCCTTTTTGAACTCACTGCAAATGAGAATCAATCGTTTTACTTCAGCCTCTATTACTGATCGTTGTAAGTCAACACAGAATTTTTGTCGACGCAGAATTGGCATTGCGAAAGATAACCAGGAAGAAGTCTTGAGAACCATAATACATTGAAGTTTTAATGTTTTAATTCAATTTCAATCTGAATTCTGATTACAAAGATTATTATATATCAGTTTACTTTTTTTAAATTAAATTAATGATACATTGTCTGCAGTGAATCGTTATTTGCAACAACCTCCATAAAAAGCTGATGAAAGATTTGAAGATCAAAGCCTACTGGACATTCCTTAATTTCATCTGTTGTCATATTCTCAACTGCATGGCTTATCATATTTATTTTTGTTCTCGAGCGTTTTCTATCCCTCTTATATATTCCACGTAGAATTCCAGTATACTCCAATATTGCAAAAACGTCACCATTGG
>CAKNWW010349232.1:0-12215 GCA_932074435.1 Andricus kollari | reverse complement strand
CACAACCCGAAAAGCAATCATTTTCCCGTTTTCATTATCGACATCTTATCACTGAAATCAGTCATAATCCCTGAGGTCCGAAGGCAGAAGGCTAATTAGACGGTTGCCGAGTGAGAGATTAGGCAGAGGAGAGAGAGAGCGAGAAACAGTGCAAGCCCAACGGAGTAGGAAAGTACGCACTGAATTAAAGGGAGAGGGATTGAAGAGTGAGAGACACGTAGGGAGCGTACACATACTTATACCGTTGCGTAGCTTGATCCATTTCGCTTGATAGTAAGCAAAAATATTCAAGCGGCAATAGGTCTGTAACAAAAATAGGGTCTTATTAAATAAAATAAATTGTTTATTGAGAATTAAACAAATAGTTTCCGTTAAAATTTTTTTTTCCCAACCACGGCGTTGATCAAAGATAGTTTGAGGTCCGAGAATTTATTTGATATTTGTTGACCTTGCTTTCCGACCTTACGAACTTTAGAAGGAATTTAGACCGCCCCCCCCCTTATAGGGCATTTTATAGGATTAGGGAGGGTTTCGAGCAGGTTTTTCAGGATTTTTGAAGTCTTCCCTATTATTTTGGAATCTACGTTAATTAATTTAATCGGGTTCCTGGTTTTAATTCGAGATGGCAGCATCTTCCGACAAGACACCATTCCTGGGCATCATTCAGGATGTGACCAGGTACAGGGAACTTAAAAGAATTATCATCGATATGGATGATAGTCAAATTACAGAGGCATTGGACTTATTGTCATTGGATTGCGGAGGCACCCGTAGGGAGAGATGCTCGCGCTTAAGGAGGGCTGTGGGTCTTCTTAAGGGTTGGTCACCACGCGAATCGGATGTGACCTCGGTGACCTCACTAGATACCGATACCGACTTGAAGTCGGTTGAACAGAATATTCGACCAACACACCAACAACAGCACACCCTACTAACTCCTCTTGTGACAGAGACGACCCCCCTCGTAGTTTGTGATTCTGCGGTACCAATCACAGTTTCAGCAGAAACAAGTGTGAGCACGGTCACCATTACTACCCCCGCTGATACTGCAACCTATGAACCGACCGGTTCGGTATCTAATTTGGGCCTGTCCTTTAATTATGCGAATTTTTACAATTTGAACCCTTTGCGGATACTACCGAATAGGGAAGCCGAATTACGAATGGGTAGAACTCCGCTGAGTCCAATCCGGAAATCGACATTTAGGCCCGGATTTTCCGATTTTCGACAGGGCACTTCGGATCTTAATGACGCATCGCGTCTTCGCCCACGGGTCTTTCTCGGGCAGGCGACCACTATTCCGAGTGCTATTCCTTCAACAAAAAGAAAAACCCTTAGCAAGTCTAGGGCACCGGCTGACTCAGATACATAATATGAGAAGCCTATACCATATAGCAATGCAGGTAGAGTTCCGAGGCCTGGAATAAGCTCAGTCATTGCGGGGGGCAGGCCCTTAGAGAGAACTCGTAGAGAATATCTAGCGGAAGAATCTGGCTCAGTACTGGGCCACAGTAGGTCTGTGAAGCCTGGGTTTGACCACACGGGAGGCAACCGAACCCGGATCGTTACCGAGAGGTATGAGAGCATGAATAGCAGTTCTCGGAATAGGGATGGTAATAGGGATCGCACGGAAGGCAACCGAAACCGGAACGTTACCGAGAGGTATGAGAGCATGAATAGCAGTTCTGGGAATAGGGATGGTAATAGGGATTTAGGGAAAATAGTCCTCAATTGGAAATTGACATTCGACGGAAGTACCCACTTGAGTGCTGATACCTTCCTAACTCGTATCGAGGATCGGCGTCGACTCACACAGGTGACGGATGAGGAGTTGTTGTTGTGCATGCCGGCCCTCCTCGACGGTCTAGCCTTGAAGTGGTTCCGTATCCACGAAAAGGAGTTCCTGACCTGGCCGTATTTTAAGAGAGAATTTCGGGCCCATTTCGGGGATGACGACTACGATAGACGAGTTCGGGAGCAGATTCAGTGTCGCACCCAAGGAAAGGAGGAGAACATCGATGAGTACCTCGCCAACATGCAGAGTCTCATCGATCTTCTCAGCGACGAGATTCCTATGGTCGAGCAGCTGGATTGGGCTCACCGAGGCCTGAAGCCGAAATACCATCAGGTGATTAGGCGTTCTGACTTTCGCTCTTTCCGGGAGTTATCACAGCTGGGACGATGTTGGGAAAAGCAATGGAATGTTTATATGAAGGAATATAAGCCCCCACCCCCTCTCAAGAGCTCATTCCTCCCAGAGTTCTCTTACCGACCTCGAGCCGCACCCAAGGAAACCAAGAAGACTTCCACTTCGGCCATCACGGAGGAGTGCACAGCGGCACTTCAGACCGTTGAAGCCAAGGGATCTCCCAAGTCTGAGCCTCTATCCCCTAAAACCGATAAGGATAAGGCTCAGTCAGGGGCCAGTAAGGGTGGGGGCGGGAAAAGCCTAAAGATATCAAGGAAAGAGTAAGGGCGAACGACAAGGTTAGCGATTCCGAAACCAAAGAGGTTATTTGTCACCGCTGTCAACAGCCTGGTCACTACCAGATAGGCTGCGCACAGACTCGCAAACTCCAGTGTTATAGATGCAAAAAGGACGGATTTACGGACAAGACATGTCCTGATTGTTCGGGAAACGACGCTGGGAAGCAGTAAGGTCGGTCTTAGCTGTTTCCTCTGAAGAAGAGACCGTCAGGGAAATTAAAGATTCTGCCACCGACCTAGACATTAACCGACGAGTCTCTGTTCAAGCTTTTAACGATTTTTACAACTATCAAGGTGTGGGTATGCCGCCTAGCGAGAGTAGCTTCCCTGCAGGGCAGGGGGAGGATCGTACCGATGGATGTAGGAGCTCTGAAGAGGAGCCTGTGACACTGACGGTGGAAGCCGTTGTACACCGTGCAAATGATTCCGAGATGATTCCGAAGGTAGATATTTTAGACTTTGGTCAGGATGGTGTGAGCCTGGCCGCATGTGATATTGAGATCGTGGCCGAGACTAAAACAAGCGAACCGGAACTCATTAGCGGAATCGTGCACACGGAGGAAGTCAGGGGCAGAGTGCATCTGGGGGTAAAGTTCGGCTCAATCCTGGTGGACGCTTTGTTATATCCAGGTTCCACCAGGACATTTATCCGTAAAGATATCGCGGATGGGATTTTAAAAAGACTCGGTAAAGAATTAGATCGGTCACTCAAGTCCGTTATGATTCTGGCTAACGGTTCCAGAGACGGCGTAGAAGGCAAGGTCGAGCTCCCGCTATCAATACAAGGTGTGACTCGAGATTGCGATGTTAGGGTTGCCAACAACCTGGATACCGAATTTGTTTTGGCGCTTGATGCTCAGGAGAAGTTTGATCTGTATTTCGGTTCTCGCTCCAAGACAGTTTGGATGGCTGATAGTGAGGGCGAACAGCATTCACTAACCACATGGTTAGTGGAAGAGGAGGGTTGCCACGGAATAGTGGAGCTTAAAGGTAATTAAAGGGAGGAGCTGAAAAGATTCTTGGACATAAAGCTCCCTCCTATAAGTCAGATAGTTGGACCGCTCCGCGCCGCTTACCAGGTTAAACATCACATAGATGTTCCGGGTCATCAACCCATCAAAGAGCGTTACCGAATCGTCTTTCCCAAAGTCAAAGAAGACATGTATAATGAATTAGATCGATTGTTGGCGGAGGGCATTGTGAAAAGCTCTCATAGTGAGTGGTCAGCACCGGTTGTTATGGCGAGAAAGTCTAACGGAGGGTATAGAATGAGTTTAGATTACCGCAAACTCAACGCTGTTTCTAAAAAGGACGCTTACCCGCTGCCTAATATGCTCGATATTCTTAGCCAGCTGCGTCCCGCAAAGTACATCTCCAAGATAGACCTTAGTATAGCCTTCAGTCAGATCCCACTCGACGAGGCCTGCCAGGAATATACGGCATTTACCGTTCCTGGTAGAGGGTTGATCCAATTCGTCAGGATGCCGTTTGGGCTGACGTGGGCACCCGCGACCTTTCAGAGACTCATTGACCGGGCAATCACACCTGAGATGAGGCCCAATGCCTTTTGTTACTTGGACGATGTGATTATAGTGACGGAAACTTTCCAGGAACACCCTTCTTGGCTGGAAAGGATCCTGGAGAGGCTTCAGAAAGCGGGTCTTACCATCAATCCTGAGAAAAGCGAGTTTTGTTGTACTGAGATGAAGTATCTGGGTTTCATCGTTAATAGGGATGGACTTAAGCCAGATCCCGCGAATATTGAACCAGTCTTGACTTACCCTGCAGCGCGCAACCTAAAACAGTTGCGTAGGTTTATAAGCATGGCCTCCTGGTACAGAAGGTTCATTCCTGAGTTTGCGCGAGTGGCTGAACCTCTCACAAGACTTTTTCGAAATACCGTTAGTTGGCATTGGGGAACGAAACAAGTTGAGGCGTTTGAATGACTGAAAACGGCTTTGACTTCTGCACCTGTTTTGGCTTATCCATCATTTCAAGACGTAAACGAGTTTCCTTTCAACCTCCAGACCGATGCAAGTGCAACGGGTATAGGCGTAGTGATCACTCAGAAGCAATCGGGATTGGAGCGAGTAATTGCCTATGCTAGCAGGACACTCAATTCTGCCGAACGAAATTATATGGTTACTGAGAGGGAATGCCTGGCAGTATTTTGGGGTATCCGTAAGTTCCGTGAATATTTAGAGGGATTTCACTTCAAGGTGATTACCGATCACAGTAGTTTGAGGTGGCTTCACAATCTTCGTGATCCCACGGGCATGTTGGCTAGATGGTCTCTCGAGCTCTTAGAATATGATTTTGAGATAATCCATAGAAAGGGTGCCCTACATCATGTCCCGGACGCCCTATAACGATTGTCAGAGGATCGGGAACCAGGTGTCTCCTCTGTCGAAATCGACGACGCTTTGGTACAAGACATAAAAGATAACTGGTATCAACGACGAGTAAAGGCCGTGAATGGTAGGCCTTGGATTTTTCCGGACTGGAAAGTCGTTAATGACAGATTATATAGGCACAAACAAAACCCAGCTATCGACGAAGTAGTGCCGGACCTGGATGCCTGGAAATTGGTGGTTCCCGAGAAGCTTAGAGATAGTGTTTTAGTAGAGTCTCACTCGGAACCCCAATCCGGTCATCTGGGTATCGACAAGACATACCAGAGAATAGCATCAAGGTACTATTGGCTTCTAGGTTCGTTAGGCATTGTGATCCCTGTCAAAGGTGCAAAGTGGAACAGGCTAGGCCGGCCGGCTTAATGGGACGACGCGTTGTCGAGCAGCCTTGGACGGTGGTTGCATCGGACATCACGGGCCCTTTTCCGCCCAGTAAGTCTGGATACCGATACGTGTTGGTTTTCCAAGACCTATTCGCCAAATGGGTTGAGGTGGTTGCGATTAGGACTGCCAATGGTCCAACTATCCGCAGGAACTTCCAGGATTTAATAATATCGAGATGGGGCACTCCCGAGGTTCTGCACACTGATAATGGAACCGAGTATTGTAATAGAGTAATGAAGCAAACGTGTGCAGAGCTAGGAATTATCCACACGACGAATCTCGTCTATCACGCTCAAGCGAATCCCACAAAGCGGGTCAATAGGGTCCTTAACACTATGATAGTCGCATTTCTCCATGATAATCACAAGGAATGGGATTTGTACCTCCCAGAGTTCAGGTTCGCGTACAATACCGCAAACCATGGGTCCTTAAAGGTATCTCCGCCTTTCCTTAATTTCGGTCGACAACCGTTTCCTTATCGAGACCTTCGACGAAAATTAGAACGAGACAATGTCAGGACTTTTCCAAAACCCGAGGAGTGGTTAGAGAGGGTTAAAAGATTGGAACATCTCAGGGATATGATAGTTCGTCGCTTGGATAGGGCTTACGAATCTCAGGCCAAAAATTATAATCAAAAGCGCA
This sequence comes from Andricus kollari, assembly GCA_932074435.1. NCBI lineage: Eukaryota > Metazoa > Arthropoda > Insecta > Hymenoptera > Cynipidae > Andricus > Andricus kollari. The sequence continues at coordinate 6,291 of CAKNWW010349232.1, read as the reverse complement.
GGGATAGGTCTTTTTGGGTAGAAGATTTGGTCCTTAGGAGACAAAGAGTCATGTCTAACAAAAAGGATAATATCGCAGCTAAACTCTCGGAGAAATTCGAAGGTCCCTTCAAGATTAGTAAGAAAATCTCGCCTATAGTCTATCGCTTGGTCACGATCGGCGGGAAGTTCGCCGGCAAGGAGCATGTCCGACACCTAAAACCATACTACGGTAATACAGATGATGAACAGTCTGATGAGGAGTCGGATGTGGTCTGAGACGTGCAAGAATAATTTTTTTTTATGTTTATTTGAAAGGTCCCGTCTGAAGCTGTTTAGAAATTGTGATGCCCGGCCTCGAAAGATTTTTTTTTTTTTTTTATTCTTCTTTTCAACTCTCAAGACGTCCTACCCCAAGATCTGTCGATGAAGACATTTTTTTTATTGGGGGTAGTGTATATGGAAAATTAATCTTCGAATGCTTTCAAGTATTGTGTCATCGGGGAAATCATCGGTGGTGTTATGACAGCTGTCATCCCGATTTTAACGCGCTACTCGCCGGGATTGGAAGGTAAACCGATATCCCCCCCCCCAATATTGGGGTTTCATCTATCTGTGCTATTCCATTTTTTTTTGCATAATCTATCCTCTCCGCATTTACCCTCATGGTGATGGTTTTTTTACTGTTTTGTTGGTCGGTTAACCCCGTTACTGTTTAATTTCACATATTATACCGATTTTGTTTCTCTTAAAATCAGAGAGCTCTGAGGCTGGTGGGATAAACTACCGCTTTGATTATCTCGTTGTCATTTGTCCCGTGTTCCTTTGACAGGACAAAGAAACTGGTAGTCCCCGGCTAAGGTGGGGGGTGTTGTGACGCGGTAGATTTTGAATTACCAATCTTTTGGCCGCGTCACTAAACATGAACCACTGGCTCCGGCGGCTTCAGTTTTTACCTTCTAGCGGAAATTAATTTCGAGGGGTACGGGACCCAAGATATATAACTTACCGACCTCTCCACCTGGATTGCTTGTCGGTGGAGATATAGGGCTTATATCATCTCAAGAAAACCTATTACAATGGTTACTTATGTAATTTGCCTCTTCTAATTTGGCTTCACGAACCACATCGTCGCACCCTTTGCATTTTGAATTGGGTACGGGTATCTTATTGGCTGTACCGCACGACTACGTTTGTTACTGCGCTTCTATCGGCTGATCGTTGTATTGTAGCGGAAAGACTCTCCCACATGCTCTCGAGCGAACTATCGTTTGGTACTCTCTCTTCGAAATCCGACTCAGGCGAACGTGCCTTTTGGAGGCTTATTGTTATTTAATATAATTTGATTTGAACCTTCAAGTACTACGCTTGTTAGGGATATTCAAGGTATGTTTTCTTGTGTTCTAGCAAACTTGTTCGGGGTCGAACTCATAATTACCGACTTTTAGATCTTTTGAGATGCCAGATCGCCTCGACCGAGTTCCGCCACATTTCTTTGCTACATAAGATTTGTATTTGCTCTTCTCTATTTTCGTGATGCGCTCGTTCTTTTTTTTCTTTGTAAAAAATTAGAGTTCTGGAACCTTGCCTATAAAACTGTTAGAGTAAGTGGTTTAATTCTTTTAGTTTATTTAATCTTGAAGCCACGGTTTTGGCATGAATCGAATATGGCCGCTAAACCACGTGCTAATTGTTTGAATTAATTTAAAGATCACAATGGTGCCTAACGCGTTGCTCCTAATTTGAATCGCGCTTCTACTGCTCGATCAAAAATCCGATTGTTAAAAATCTATCTCTTTATGCCCTTCATTGAATAAACTGTTGTGCGATCTTGTTAAACATCAAATTGGTCTCAACCGACTCATTGCTGCATGCGAACCCTTACCCTGATTTACTCTTTCAGAACTTTGAGCCAAGCCGAAAAACTTCGCGAATTGTATTCCCTTTCGAGACTTCATCCCCGTTCTATGAACATTAAAAATGGTGATCAACGAGAATTCCGAAGGTCACTGCTTAGAAGGTTTTGTCAATTGACAGTGACTGGCACATTATAAATATAAACTTCGGAATTCTCGATTTTCGTTAACTGCATGGCCGTTTGTGAGACCCGCGGTCACAAAATGACGCCCATTATCGGGGCGAAGTGAAAACAAAATTTTATAGAGAGAGACTTTTTGCGTTTTTAAACTTTCTGCAACTTTTACTTGAGCAATGAGTTGTTTCTGAAATATTATGAAAATTTTTTGTCCCATTATGAGAGTACTCTAAAACTCGACCTTTGAAGAAGAGAGAGAGAGTCAATTCTGGAGTTGATGGTTAAAAATTTCTTCCCAGAATTGAAATAAACTTACGGAAGAAAATTTTCTGGATATCGTCACTCGAACGTAAAAATTAAGCAATTTATTGAATGGCAGCTGTGAGCGCCCTGCCCCTATTATCGCATTCATAACATTTCACATGCATGATAATCGTACCTGATTTTTGTTGTTTATGATATACGTGAATTGCATTTCGTTCTCATAACACTGTGAATCATATTTATCCATCACTTTGTGCGTTAACTTAGTTTCACACAACCCGAAAAGCAATCATTTTCCCGTTTTCATTATCGACATCTTATCACTGAAATCAGTCATAATCCCTGAGGTCCGAAGGCAGAAGGCTAATTAGACGGTTGCCGAGTGAGAGATTAGGCAGAGGAGAGAGAGAGCGAGAAACAGTGCAAGCCCAACGGAGTAGGAAAGTACGCACTGAATTAAAGGGAGAGGGATTGAAGAGTGAGAGACACGTAGGGAGCGTACACATACTTATACCGTTGCGTAGCTTGATCCATTTCGCTTGATAGTAAGCAAAAATATTCAAGCGGCAATAGGTCTGTAACAAAAATAGGGTCTTATTAAATAAAATAAATTGTTTATTGAGAATTAAACAAATAGTTTCCGTTAAAATTTTTTTTTCCCAACCACGGCGTTGATCAAAGATAGTTTGAGGTCCGAGAATTTATTTGATATTTGTTGACCTTGCTTTCCGACCTTACGAACTTTAGAAGGAATTTAGACCGCCCCCCCCCTTATAGGGCATTTTATAGGATTAGGGAGGGTTTCGAGCAGGTTTTTCAGGATTTTTGAAGTCTTCCCTATTATTTTGGAATCTACGTTAATTAATTTAATCGGGTTCCTGGTTTTAATTCGAGATGGCAGCATCTTCCGACAAGACACCATTCCTGGGCATCATTCAGGATGTGACCAGGTACAGGGAACTTAAAAGAATTATCATCGATATGGATGATAGTCAAATTACAGAGGCATTGGACTTATTGTCATTGGATTGCGGAGGCACCCGTAGGGAGAGATGCTCGCGCTTAAGGAGGGCTGTGGGTCTTCTTAAGGGTTGGTCACCACGCGAATCGGATGTGACCTCGGTGACCTCACTAGATACCGATACCGACTTGAAGTCGGTTGAACAGAATATTCGACCAACACACCAACAACAGCACACCCTACTAACTCCTCTTGTGACAGAGACGACCCCCCTCGTAGTTTGTGATTCTGCGGTACCAATCACAGTTTCAGCAGAAACAAGTGTGAGCACGGTCACCATTACTACCCCCGCTGATACTGCAACCTATGAACCGACCGGTTCGGTATCTAATTTGGGCCTGTCCTTTAATTATGCGAATTTTTACAATTTGAACCCTTTGCGGATACTACCGAATAGGGAAGCCGAATTACGAATGGGTAGAACTCCGCTGAGTCCAATCCGGAAATCGACATTTAGGCCCGGATTTTCCGATTTTCGACAGGGCACTTCGGATCTTAATGACGCATCGCGTCTTCGCCCACGGGTCTTTCTCGGGCAGGCGACCACTATTCCGAGTGCTATTCCTTCAACAAAAAGAAAAACCCTTAGCAAGTCTAGGGCACCGGCTGACTCAGATACATAATATGAGAAGCCTATACCATATAGCAATGCAGGTAGAGTTCCGAGGCCTGGAATAAGCTCAGTCATTGCGGGGGGCAGGCCCTTAGAGAGAACTCGTAGAGAATATCTAGCGGAAGAATCTGGCTCAGTACTGGGCCACAGTAGGTCTGTGAAGCCTGGGTTTGACCACACGGGAGGCAACCGAACCCGGATCGTTACCGAGAGGTATGAGAGCATGAATAGCAGTTCTCGGAATAGGGATGGTAATAGGGATCGCACGGAAGGCAACCGAAACCGGAACGTTACCGAGAGGTATGAGAGCATGAATAGCAGTTCTGGGAATAGGGATGGTAATAGGGATTTAGGGAAAATAGTCCTCAATTGGAAATTGACATTCGACGGAAGTACCCACTTGAGTGCTGATACCTTCCTAACTCGTATCGAGGATCGGCGTCGACTCACACAGGTGACGGATGAGGAGTTGTTGTTGTGCATGCCGGCCCTCCTCGACGGTCTAGCCTTGAAGTGGTTCCGTATCCACGAAAAGGAGTTCCTGACCTGGCCGTATTTTAAGAGAGAATTTCGGGCCCATTTCGGGGATGACGACTACGATAGACGAGTTCGGGAGCAGATTCAGTGTCGCACCCAAGGAAAGGAGGAGAACATCGATGAGTACCTCGCCAACATGCAGAGTCTCATCGATCTTCTCAGCGACGAGATTCCTATGGTCGAGCAGCTGGATTGGGCTCACCGAGGCCTGAAGCCGAAATACCATCAGGTGATTAGGCGTTCTGACTTTCGCTCTTTCCGGGAGTTATCACAGCTGGGACGATGTTGGGAAAAGCAATGGAATGTTTATATGAAGGAATATAAGCCCCCACCCCCTCTCAAGAGCTCATTCCTCCCAGAGTTCTCTTACCGACCTCGAGCCGCACCCAAGGAAACCAAGAAGACTTCCACTTCGGCCATCACGGAGGAGTGCACAGCGGCACTTCAGACCGTTGAAGCCAAGGGATCTCCCAAGTCTGAGCCTCTATCCCCTAAAACCGATAAGGATAAGGCTCAGTCAGGGGCCAGTAAGGGTGGGGGCGGGAAAAGCCTAAAGATATCAAGGAAAGAGTAAGGGCGAACGACAAGGTTAGCGATTCCGAAACCAAAGAGGTTATTTGTCACCGCTGTCAACAGCCTGGTCACTACCAGATAGGCTGCGCACAGACTCGCAAACTCCAGTGTTATAGATGCAAAAAGGACGGATTTACGGACAAGACATGTCCTGATTGTTCGGGAAACGACGCTGGGAAGCAGTAAGGTCGGTCTTAGCTGTTTCCTCTGAAGAAGAGACCGTCAGGGAAATTAAAGATTCTGCCACCGACCTAGACATTAACCGACGAGTCTCTGTTCAAGCTTTTAACGATTTTTACAACTATCAAGGTGTGGGTATGCCGCCTAGCGAGAGTAGCTTCCCTGCAGGGCAGGGGGAGGATCGTACCGATGGATGTAGGAGCTCTGAAGAGGAGCCTGTGACACTGACGGTGGAAGCCGTTGTACACCGTGCAAATGATTCCGAGATGATTCCGAAGGTAGATATTTTAGACTTTGGTCAGGATGGTGTGAGCCTGGCCGCATGTGATATTGAGATCGTGGCCGAGACTAAAACAAGCGAACCGGAACTCATTAGCGGAATCGTGCACACGGAGGAAGTCAGGGGCAGAGTGCATCTGGGGGTAAAGTTCGGCTCAATCCTGGTGGACGCTTTGTTATATCCAGGTTCCACCAGGACATTTATCCGTAAAGATATCGCGGATGGGATTTTAAAAAGACTCGGTAAAGAATTAGATCGGTCACTCAAGTCCGTTATGATTCTGGCTAACGGTTCCAGAGACGGCGTAGAAGGCAAGGTCGAGCTCCCGCTATCAATACAAGGTGTGACTCGAGATTGCGATGTTAGGGTTGCCAACAACCTGGATACCGAATTTGTTTTGGCGCTTGATGCTCAGGAGAAGTTTGATCTGTATTTCGGTTCTCGCTCCAAGACAGTTTGGATGGCTGATAGTGAGGGCGAACAGCATTCACTAACCACATGGTTAGTGGAAGAGGAGGGTTGCCACGGAATAGTGGAGCTTAAAGGTAATTAAAGGGAGGAGCTGAAAAGATTCTTGGACATAAAGCTCCCTCCTATAAGTCAGATAGTTGGACCGCTCCGCGCCGCTTACCAGGTTAAACATCACATAGATGTTCCGGGTCATCAACCCATCAAAGAGCGTTACCGAATCGTCTTTCCCAAAGTCAAAGAAGACATGTATAATGAATTAGATCGATTGTTGGCGGAGGGCATTGTGAAAAGCTCTCATAGTGAGTGGTCAGCACCGGTTGTTATGGCGAGAAAGTCTAA
>CAKNWW010349218.1:0-11483 GCA_932074435.1 Andricus kollari | reverse complement strand
TCCTCAGCCAGGGCCGGCGCTATACATTTGGCCGCCCGTGTGCAAACAAAAATTTCCGCCCCCCATTCCTCTTTTATTAAAAAAAAAAGAAGAAAAGACATTTTCTACATACGTATGCTCTATTTTTAACCGCAAGAGCGGGTTTACGCACGGGAACATCGTTCAAAACTGTTACTTGGGGTCAGGTCTCTAGCCGCGGATGACCTTACGGAGCAGACGGGACAGTTCGAGATAAAGATTTCACCTCTGGATACTTTTTTAGAGCTACCAAGATTTGTAGAATGTTATGAGGAACAGTGTTGACGGACCAGATGAAGTGATCCCAGAAGAACAGCCTTTTGCATCCGCTTCACGATGGAATGAGCCTGACGCTGGCAAGCCGGAATCTTGTTGAGTTGGCTGAGAAATGATGCTTCCATACCTCCAAGACAGCCGATTATGAGAACTACAAGATGGACTTTATAGCCTTTGTACAGCCTGCTCAGCTCAACAAGCATTGCTTGATATTTCGCCCGTTTTTCTTCCTCCTTTGCCGAGATATTATCATCGGCTGGTGCCGAGAATTCAATCGCGTAAATGGTCTTGGTCTTCAGATCTTGGAGGACAATATCAGGCTTCGTAGCACTGATACGTTGAGTGGTGGAGAATGAGAAATTCCAGTAGATCTTACATTTTTATGTGAAGATCCCATAATTCTCAAGACAAGCAATCCTAATACAGCTACATATAAATATGACCGACCACGACGAAAGAGACCTAATGCGGAAAAAATCGATTTTCATTTTCTTACACCAATCGATAGTTTCTGAGTTACTCTTTCATTTCCTATAATCAGAAATTGTTTAAGTTGATTACTTTTTTTGTTATTAAGCTACAAACATGGGCATGATAAGCGTACGCGGAGACCGAACGAGAGGCCTACGAAAGCCAGCCCCACCACTTACCACATAGCTGTACGCAACGTTTCCGTGAGCTACACTGGCTCGTGCCTAAAAGTGTATTGATAAGTGGAGGGGGTGCTTTTCGTAGACGCATTCCGACTACTCAAATGCTGGCTTGCGGACTCTACTACGATCGACCGTTCTGTAAAATTCAGCTTTGATGCATTAGGTCCCTTTCTTCGCGGACTGTCACAAATGATGAATTATTATAAAAAAATCGAATTTTCGATATTCGATTTTTGACATACATTGTTTCTAAAATGTTTTTAGATAGAAAAACAGTTTAAAAGAAAGAAGTTCTGTAACTGATAGTGAGCTCGTCCCGGAAAGAGTTTTGTAAGGAGAAATTTAAAAAACTTAACTTCCATGTGATTTAAATTAAAAGCATGGTATTTGAAACATGTTTGAGTAAACACACAAAATGATTGTTATCACGATTCCGTTCCAGGGGTGCTATTCTCGAGACCACTCTAATATTTTAGCATGCTAAAATGGCTGATTTTAGAATGGTTTTCCAGAATCGGCATTCTCGAGAGATTTTAGTGTACTAATTCCGATTGACATGCTAAAATTTTAGATCACTTTGCATGGAGTGGGTCTATACCACTCTAAACGAGAAATGACATACTAAAAGCAGACGAAAATTGATGCATAATTGTGAAAGTAACGTCAAAGCGAAATACATACGATGTATTGACAAGTGACAGTTGTGAATATGAAACATAAATTAACCTCAAAATCAAATACATCACAAAACACGTAGAACTGTGAAAATTAAAAATATAAATAAACCATCTAAGTTAATATGGTATTGCGTGATGTGCTAGATGGTAAATTTGTAGAAATTTTAGATTATGCTTATCCTCCCTGTCTACCTCATATGATAGAAAGAGAGGTTTCGAAAACAGAAAAAACAACAAAATACGTAGAACTGTGAGAATTAAAAATATAAATAAACCATCCAAGTTTAAATGGCATTGCGTGATGTGCTAAATGGTAAATTTGAAGAAATCTTGGATTATGCTTATCCTCTCTGTCTACCTCATATGATAGAAAGAGAGGTTTCGAAAACTTTGTTTCAACTTCGATCGCCCGCTCCTACTCGGGAATTGATATCGGCAACGTAGCATAATAAATGGTACACCATTTTCGTTGGTCACGAAACAATCTCGAGAATACCGAGATCGCTCGAAAAATTTTAGTGCACCAAACAACCGCTCTGAAATTTAAGCATGCTAAAATTATTAGAATGGTTTCGAGCATACTACCCCAGGACACCAAATATAGCAAGGGTGGCGAAAAAATGTCTTCTAGAATAATAATATAAATAGAAGAAAACCATTCCCATTCATCAATTTTTTTCAAATTTCTAAAGAAAATTCGTATACGGTGTGTATGGTGTATAGAGAAATATAAAAAATGTAACTATCATGTAATTTTATTAAGAATATTGGTCTTTGAAACATGTTTGAGTAAAAATTCAAAATAATTTTATCACGGTTTTGTTCCAGGACACCAAATATGGCAAGGGCGGCGAAAAATGTCTCCAGACTTTAGTTAACTGTATAGCAATGCATTTATTTATTTGATTCAAAAAAACTTTAATTGATTTAATCGAACATTTTTCAGGGTGTGTGACTAAAGAGATTAGTCGCCTGTTAACGGCCAAGCCCTTGTTAATGCCGTTTATATTCAGTGCAGTTTGACCGCCCCCTACCAAGAGCCAAGCTTGGCCACCCGTGTGCCCCGCACACATTGCACCCTATTACGCGCCGGCCCTGTCCTCAGCAGAACTTTCGCTGCAAATTTCGATCAGCTGCTCAGAGACCGGCGAACTGGTCGCGTGTTAATGTTCCATTCGAGTATCTGATTTTGTAGTTATACATTACAATGTCACTTTTTGCGTGAAGAAGAGGATTGTGAGGGCAGGAGACTTGTGGAGAAGCGTAATAACAGGAGAGGAAGTGATTAAAAAGGGATGAAAGTGAAACTGTGGAAGCGGATTCTATAGAGAAGAAGAAAAAAAAAAGTGTAAACCGAAGCGTGGGAATTTGAAGTTAGGAAACGAACCGGAAGGGTCAAGGAACAGAAGCGCCGAAGACACACGTGGCAACAGCGTCAACGAGGACGAGGCGGTAGTCTGACTACAGTGGTAGTTTGAAAGGAGAAGTCGCAGCTGACGGGAAGAGAGAGAAAGGGGCAGAGAGACAACAGTGTCTTAGCTACAGAAAGAAGAGCAGCGTTATGAGTGGTGAAGGAGAGACGAAGAAGATGGAGGCCTGGTGGGAGGTGGTTAAAGTGGTGTGGGAAAAGGAGAGGGAAAAACCTAGCCTGGAGAGCAAGAAAGAAAGGGAGAGGATGCTGCAAAAAATGGGGAAAATGTAACAGAGCATCCAGGAGCTAAACCTCAAAGTAGAAGGATTGGTGGAAAAAGCGAAAAATGAGAAACCTGAAAAAGAGGGAGATGTGTCAGTGACAAGGAAGCAGAGAGAAGTGAGGGATGCAAGTAGTCAGACGGAGGAGGAGGAGATGTTGAGTACTTGGAAGAATTTGCCGAAAGCGTTGACGAAGGATGAGTGGACAGGGGAAAAAGAGGCCAGGATTTTGAGAAGGAGGAATCTGAGAGTTCTGGGGGTCAGTGGAGAGGATTGAGAAGTGGTGAGTGTAGTGGGAAGCTTAGCGGCCTATACACAGAGAATAGCAAAAGTGGAGCAGTCATGGAAGATAGATGGAGGGCTAATGCTGAAAGTGAAAACAGCAGAAAATAAAACGGAGTTTTTGGAAGCAAGGGGCAAGTTGAAGAACACGGGGATCTGGATGAACGAAGACTGGACTGAGAGAGAGGAGATTGAAGATTGGCTTAGGAAAGAGAAGGAGAGAATGGCAGGTATGGGAATAGAAGTGAAGCTGCGTTATATGAGGGCGAAAATCGGCGAGACCATTTGGAAGTGAAACGAGAAGGAAGGAAAAATGGAAGTGGTCCGGCTGGAGGAGAAAGAAGAGGACCACAAATAGGAAGGAGAAGGATGGAAGAAACAGAGAGGTGAAAGTGTAAAAAGTGAAAAGCAGAGCAAAGTGAATGTTTGGTGTGAACACGTGACAGGGTGACAGACTAGAAGGTTAGGTATAGTGATTGAGAAAGAAGAAATGTATGTAGGTAAGCGCCTGTTTTGTAAGTTGGATTAGAAATGATGAGGTTAGGTGAAAGATAGAATGAGAGAGGTTAGCTCCTGTTTTGTAATTAACATGTAAGGTTATCAGGAGGTATGTTCCACGAAAGAATCAAGGAGTTTTAGGTTATGTGCTGTAAGTCAAAAAGTTAAAGTGAGGAGTGTGTCTGTTTTCAGTGTGAGCACATACCACACGATAAAGTGACAGTCTGGAGTGTAACAAGTGGTTTCGACATAAGTGAATCCGTGCACTGATCGATCGCCTTCATTGAACTAATTGGATTATATACTTTCAGTTTATGTAAGATGACTGTTCTACTTTTTCAGACTTTCTTTTCATACTTTGGATTTCAGCTCTATTGCTTTTGCTGCGTTTACCATTAAAAATGATTAATGATCTGATATTAGAACAAGATTATAAAAAACCTTCTTTAAGATTTTAACAAGTGTCTTATTTCTCAAAAAATCTTCAAAACTGTGACATTCAATAGAAATAAATAAATATTCAGATACTGAATCAAACAAGATGTAAAAATTAAAAAAATTTTATGAGTGGAAGCTGCTAGTTTCTACACAAATAATGTTTTGTTCTTTTTACTAAATTATTATTTTTTAAGCAATTTAAATCGTGCAATCGAATCATCAATTAGATTTTATTTTTATCTTTTTAACCTTCACATTAAGAAACCTGAAATAAGGTTATGGCAGATACCATGTCCGAGACCAGTCCGTACCAGTCAGTTGTCGCACTTAATTTTTTAAATATTTAATACATACAATCGATTCAATCAATATTTTACTAAAGTAAACACGAAAATGACGGAGGTAGTAATATTTTAGATTTAAATTAAGCATTCTATTTATATAAACTTAAAAAATAAAAGTAAACTTTCACGCACTAAAAGTCTTTGTAAAAACAAAGTTTTAGAGCAGGTTATGCAATTTTCATTTTGATACTTTTTTCAATTTACATAGTAATACAAGTTAAACTTTTGTATCTTATTTGCTAACGTTATAGGGTTCATACATTTTTTTAAATTTTAATTTTCCACTGATGCGTTTACTAAAGATATCGTTTCGCGTAGTTTTTTTAAACCAGTCGTATTCATAAAACATACTTGTAAATCATTGTTTAATATTTAAATAGTTACTATTTGTAGTTTTTATACAATTACTGAGGTAAAAACATGATACTATTATTTCAGAAAAAAAAATAACAAGTCTTACAGTCCCATTTCATTTCATGAGACAGTGGAACATGAAAGCAATGGCATCGAGGCATTAGGAAAATTTCTTGGAAATCATTCACCTGAGGTACGAATTTCTCTAATTTTTGTATATCTAAAAAATTTAAATTTATTAAAATTTAACTTGTATTATTACCCAATTTTTCTTTTTAATTTCGAATTTATGTTATACAGGACGCGAGTAACTCGACACAACCTGCTAGTTCTACACAAGACAAAGAGAGATCCAGTGTATTCTCAAGAATAGAACCAAACAAAGAACCAAATGTCAAATCTCCAATTAGTAAGTGATAATTGTTTAACAATTAGGAGTGAAATAACCACTAAAATTATTTTTTAATAATAGCACAACATTTTACACAATACCGCTTTTAAATTCTTTATTATGATTACCAGTTAAAATGTATGCAGCCTTAGGAACTTCAAATTTTCAATGCTTTTTCTCGGAAGCGGCTGGACCACACAATCACTGTTTTTTGCCTGAAAATACCTTGAATTCTGCGGAAAAATATGTGAAAGTTTGAGATCAATCGGAGAGACTGCCCATGGTTAAAAAATTGCAAATCTTCAGCGTAATATTCCGAAATAATTCAATAGTACTTCAAAACATTCCAATGATACTTGAAAATCAGGTGTACACAATTCGGGGTCAATATTCACAATTTTCTTCACTGTCACTTTCAATAACAGGATCAATGTTACGTTGTTGAAACATTCGACTGAGGATTTCAGCAGATCTGACAATTTCAGCCTAATATCTTGCGTGAGACAAATAGGTGACAAAACGAATGAAAGCACAAGTAACGTGTTCAACTCGAAACAATGACGAATCTCGAATCCAAACCAGTATTCCTCATCGAAGACCTTTCCCTATACTGTGAGGAATCAGTCGACAAACCGAACAAAGAACAAAAGAAGATCGGGGTCGGGGGAACAAAATCAGATGAGAAAACAAATGACTTGAGTTTCTTAAATTTAAACAAGGAAAGAACAAGACAAGACCTCAGGAAGAACTTCAAATGATAAAACGAATGACTGAAGCTTCTCAAATATCATACACTGCCTATACAAAATAAAGAAGGTTGTGAAAACCAGCGTGAAAGCCGATAAAGACAAAGAAAGATCGAAATAACAACTTCAAATGAGAAAACAAATGAATACAAGAAGAGAACAATTTCAGGTGACAAAACGAATAAAAGCACAAGTAACTTGTTTAAATTTAAACAATGACGAATCTCGCATCCAAACCACTATTCCTCATCGAAGACCTTTCCCTATACTGTGAGGAATCAGTCAACAAACCGAAGAAAGAACAAGAGAAGATCGGGGTCGGGGGAACAAAATCAGATGAGAAAACAAATGACTTGAGTTTCTCAAACCTAACCAAGAGAAGATCTCAAGAGAAGATCTCAGGGAAAATTTCAAATGATAAAAAGAATGAATGAAGCTTCTCAAATATAATACACTACATATACAAAATAAAGAAGGTTGTGAGAACCAACGTGTAAGTCGACAAAAACAAAGACAGATCGAAATAACAACTTCAGATGAGAAAACAAATGAATACGACAAGAGAACAAATTCAGGTGATAAAACGAATAAAAGCACAATTAACGTGTTCAACTCGAAAGAATGACGAATCTCGAATCCAAACCACTATTCCTCATCGAAGACCTTTCGCTATACTGTGAGGAATCAGTCAACAAACCGAAGAAAGAACGAAAGAAGATCGGGGTCGGGGGAACAAAATCAGATGAGAAAACAAATGACTTGAGTTTCTCAAATCTAAACAAGGAAAAAACAAGAGAAGATCTCAGGAAGAACTTCAAAACATAAAACTAATGACTGAAGCTTCTCAAATATCATACACTGCCTAGACAAAAGGAAGAAGGTTGTGAGAACCAACCTGAAAGCCGACAAAAACAAAGAAAGATCGAAATAACAACATTAGATGGAAAAACAAATGAATACGACAAGAGAACAAGTTTAGGTGGCAAAACGAATAAAAGCACAAGTAACGTGTTCAACTCGAAACAATGACAAATCTCGAATCCAAACCACTATTCCTCATCGAAGACCTTTCCCTATACTGTGAGGAATCAGTCAACAAACCGAAGAAAGAACAAAAGAAGATCGGGGTCGGGGAACAAAAGCAGATGAGAAAACAAATGATACGTAGATTGTATATCTGAGTTTCAGCGAAGCTACTGTGATTTGGAAATTTCAATTACACCTTAAGTTCACGCGGTTTTCTTTATGTCCCTGATTTTTGTCGTAAAATTGAAAAAGGCCTTGGATTTTACAGTGAACAAGCCATGAAATGTGTACATTCGAATTTTAAAACTACCTGGGCTAAACATAAAGTTTTGAGCACACACCCTCATCACCCAAGTAACTTACTAAAAGCTGTACAAGAATACAATGCCCGACGAGTGTCAAAATAAATTATTTCGTGTTTCAGTATTGATATGGACTGATATTATATTTCTTTACCATATTTTGTAAAAATAAAGTGAAAAAAGTGAAAATGCATCACATTTTTTCGAAAATTGTTATTTTTAACCCATAAAAAACACTTTTCTCAAAAAGGGCTCGGGGGATTTGACTCAACAATTTTTTGCACGCTATTTCTAAGCCCCTTAACCGAACCTAACAAAATAATTGAATGTGCTATGACCTTGAATTTAAAGTTGGTTCAGGCACACCCTGCCTGCTATGTCCTAACAGTCTAATTCTAAAATCTTTCACTTTTTAAGGTCTCGAAAATACAATTTTTAATTCTGAAGCCTAGATTCAACAATTTTAATCTTTAATTCGTTCAATTTGTAACTGTTATAAATTCGTGATAAAAAGTTAGAAGTTGAAAAACATTCCTTAATTAATGTTACTTTTAAGCCTAATAGTAACTAGTGATCATACAATACCATCATAAAATATTCCACGTTTCAAAATTAAACTCGGCACTTTAAAATCAAAAAGTTAAACATTACACTTTTAAAAATTATATGGTTTCGAATATAAATCATTCCATTCTGAAACATTTCTTTCTGACGTTTGATAAAATAGACTATTTAAAATCGAAACAATTTATAGACGCATTTTTCACTTTAAAAACAAAACCCTTAATATTTAAATATTAAATTTTTTTTGAAAACGTTACAAGATGAATAATTTTAGACAGATATATTGATAATTGGACAATTTCAAATTTAAATCGCTCACAATTGTACAATTTTCAATTCAAAGCCTTGATGTCTGAGAAAGTTTCTTCGCTGGGTTTTGAATTGATTTGATTGGATACAAAACCGGAATATATAATTATTTCGCTGAGAAGGAGGGATGAGGATGCCATATAAATCAAAGCATCCAGGGGCCTTCCACGCTCATTGAAATAATTTTCTATCCTCTTATTGCTTCCGACGCCTCAATTTTTCAAAATTCGTTTAATCTAAATTGAAAATTATTATTTTCAATATTAAAATGTGAAATTAAAGAATTCAAAAAGCTTCAGTATAAAGTAAAAAACTGCAGTTTTTACAAGCCTTTAATTTTTAATGATGTTATATTAAAGATAATTAAATTTAATCTTATACAATGCTAAGCATTTCAAATTTGTCATTTCATTTTGATTGCTAAGATTTTACAATTTTTCCCTTTGAAGTTTTAAAAATATTAATTTTCTAGTTTTGAACAGTCATCACTGTGTTTTTTTCTTTTAGAATATCAGTTTTGATATTTCTTCACAAAAATACATGTTTTGTCAGAAATGGAATTTAAAGCTCGTGTATGAACTGCTTATCTGATTTAAAATCGATGATGTGTATTAGTTTGCCCAAAAATGATTAAAAATTTTTCCAACGGGAATATTTTCTTAATACAAATGGAACCACGATTAGTGAAAAATAAAATATTTTATTTTCAAAGAGAAAGTACGAATTTTCAGCAAAAAAGTTGCATTGTCAAAAGAAAGAAGTTAAACTTGTACCCACGGAGTTGAAATATCAATTAAAAAAGATCAATTTTCAATAAAATAGTTAAACGTTTGACCAAAGAGAGGAATTTTCAACTAAAACTATGAATCTTCAACCAAAATGATTTCTTATCAATGTGTTTCAAATTAAATTTCCATACAAAACAGTTAAATCCTCAACCAGATAAGATTAATTTTTAACCAAACAGTTGCATTTTCATCCAAGAAAGAATCTACGAAAATATATGAAGTTTTTAATAACAAAAAAATAATAATAAAATAGTACAATTTTCATCCAAAAATATTTTAGTTTAACTTTTTAACATCGAAATATAAATTTTGAACAAGAAACAAATTTTGTACAAAAATACTAGAATTTTCAATTCAAAGGATAAATTTTAAACAAAACAGTTTTATTTTCAAAAAAAAAAAGGATGACTTTAACAAATTTGTTGAGTTTTCAACAAAATTTTTGCATTTCTATCCAATAAGGATGACATTTTTACTAAATCAGATAAATTTTTTAATCAAAAAGACAAATATATATAAAAATGGTTCAATTTTTAACAAAACGTACATGAGTTTAGTTTTCAACACTAATATATGAATTTCAAACATGAAGTGAATTTTCAACTAAAATAGTTTAATTTGCAAACAAAGACTTGCGTTTCTCAGAAAAAAAAAATGAAATTAAAAAAAAATTGAATTTATCAACATGACAAATCTTCTACACAAAAATTACCATTTCAAGCAGACAATATGAACATTGTACAGCAAAGTTAGTTTTCTACATTACAGTTTATTTTGTTACCTGTTGAGAGAAAAATGAACCTTGCCAGGAACATTTTTAAAAGAAGTGAGGGAATTTTATTGATCAGGGTAAAGGGAGACATTTAGAAACAAAATCGTGCAAAACTCATGAAATCACTATAAGTTTAAGTAACAGCCAAACAGAATAAATTAAAAAAATTTTAATTGTAAATTGTTTTATATATTTTATAAATGATTCCAGGTGAAAATGTTACAAGTGAAAGATTATGCTCTTTAACTATTTATTTTCAGGGAAACCTATGATAAAAATGCAACTATTTGGTTGGGAATTCAACAGTTTTTTTAAAAAGTCATCTTTTTTTGTTGAAAATTGAACTGCTTCGTTGAGGATGAATGCACTCTTGGTTGAAATGTTTTTTTTTATTGAAGGCTTATCTCTTTGGTTAAAAATTTAACTATTTTGTAAAAAATTATCTATTGTGTTGTAAATTCGTCTTTCGGCTTGAAGGTTCAAAAATTTAAGTCAACTTTTTTTTCTTTCGTGATTGAAAAATCTTTATTTCATCTTTCTTGGTTGAAATATCAAGTTTTACACTCTTTTGTCGAGAATACATTTTTGTAGGTTAGAAATTCAATTATTTTTGTAGAAAAGCGAATCCTTTTTGACTGATAGATTAACTATTCTGTTTAAAACTGATCTTTTGTACTTGAAAATTGAACTGCTTGGGTAAAAGTTCAACTTATTTATTGAAAATTTGTTTTTTGATTGAAGGATTATCTCTTTGCAACTAATAACTATTTATCACAATAATTACATAGGCGTAATAAAATTTTCATACCTATATAAATCTAAATCCATCAAAGGAATTAAAGTTTAGGGAGACTTGGAATGTTATCAAACTTCTCGAGGTTCAAAAATTAGGGCGGTAAATTCAAAATTATAACGGAATTGAATATAAAGTATTAACCAAACGTTTCATCAAATCACAAAATAATAATTAGCAAAAAGTGATTTTACTACATTTAAACTGAATAATATTTTGATTTAGGTTAATGAAATAAAATAAATAAAATGATAGACTTTCACCAGGTTTCCGATCATTCTATTACAGTTTGAGGATCGTGACGTCACATGTCCTGGTAATATGGCCCTTAACTGGGAATCCTGGTTACTTGCAAGTTCGAGTTCAGTAAAACCAAAGTCGTGGTTGCTCGTGTGACGTCACACCAGCGTTACATGGCGTTAGAGCATGGCAGAAGATGGCGCCATCTTGCGAGAATCTGACAGGCTTAGCGTTGACTATTTCAGAGTGCCAGAAACCCTGGCAATCCTTCGACGTGGCGACTTCACCCTGGTGGCGATGAAGTCTTTCATGGTGAGTTT
>CAKNWW010349204.1:14569-25879 GCA_932074435.1 Andricus kollari | reverse complement strand
ACTAAAAGACTGAAATTCGTATCTCGATTCGTATTGGGCTTGTGAATATTTTCGAGTTACGCTACTGTATAAGGAGTCGTGGAACGAGCTCGAAAGCAGAAACAGCATCAGCATCAGAGATGTGTAGAGAAGCGACAGAGGCAAGAAGGAAATGCAGAATAGAAGCGACATCACAAGCAGCAATAAGCAATGTGATCCGAGCAAGCCGGGCCACATACCTAACTCTGGTCCAATCCCATCCTATCTTCCTATCATATACACATATAACGATATGTACATTATATGTATATACCCTTAGAGCGATAAGTAGTGTTCCCTGCCGCTCTGACGACCTCTGTATGCACAATAGAGGGTGGTTGTGGAATAACTAATATTAGAGAGGGAGGCGCGACGCCCGATGAGAATCTGACCGGATGACGGTTCGAAAATGACGGCCGGCAAATGAACATAACATGGATCTGCACGGGATGCCTTTCAAAAACCGCAGAGCTCGATCCCCATTCCGAAATTACTTTAACTTCCAGGTGATTCACGTGTATCACTTTAAAAACGTATCAGAATCCAGACCGGTCAAACGAGATATATGAAACCAGTATTTTTTAGTAGCTTTTCATGCCAATAAATTGTACACCATTCACAATTGACTATAGATTAAAACCCAAAGATTTTTTTTTTATTACAGATCTGATGCGAATTTACGAACAATTTGCCACTACGTTAAACAATGTCAATGTCGCCGTTATCAATGTATTCTGGGGTGGGTCGAAAAAACAAAGTTATGGACATCTAAATTCGAACAATGTCCTTTCTTTGTCTGAAAATGAACAATTAAAAATTAAGAGTTGAAAATAACATTTGAAGGGTACATAAAGGCGGCAGTGAAGATTATGGTTCAGTTCTCCGCACGAGGTTGTTGCTTCTTTCAGGAGTTTCATTGCATTCGAGTTCGGCGAATGTTTTTTTTTTCTTGGCAATGAAAGCTGCGCTTTTTGACCATTTTAGACAAAAAAAAGAATGACCAAAAAGCGCTTCTTGCTGCATTGGCAAATTAATACTCAGTTAATGATCTTTCATTGCAAGAATTATGAAAAAAAAATTGCCTAACACTTCTTGTGAATTACTTTAAATTTGAGAATGTTGCAAATGGAACATGCCAAACTCAAACAGTGACAAAGTAAGTTCACTGTCATTTTCCTATTTCCCGGTCGACCGGTCACCCTGAATTTACTCAAGTGGTAGCCATCTGAATATATTCGAAAAGGGAACAATGTTTCCGGAAAGGATTCTGTGATCGTGATGCGGCGTTTGGAATCACGATGCATTTATCGCGAATGAAAGATGAAACTGAACGATAAACGAGTGGACGGTCTGCGACTGTGAAATTGAAATGTATTGCCGTGTCTTCTCGGCTTTTATACTCATGCACATAGAGAGTACACGCGCCCAGCTCATCCACCATATATACACATGCACATATACATACATACACATGCTCAGTGACAGGACCGGTTGTATAAATTCAGCGAGCGATGGCAAGGTAGAACGTACAAAAACGCGTATTCGATACATAAATTGTGCGTATATGAACGATTGTGTTGCCAGGTCGATATCGGAATGCGGGTGTGTGACCTTCGACACTAAGAAAAATGGTTAATAAAATTGAAGCTATTCACTCATAATATCCATATATAACAACATAATAACTATATAATCATTTATTATTCAAGATACCAGATATTATTCACTCAGAAAAATGGATACATATTAAGAAATCGAGAAGAAATCATAGACCGAATTCATTTCAAATTAGACAATCAGTCCATCACAGGATAGAAGAACATAGCCATCTGGAATATTTACTTTAGTTAGGATCTTTGAACGAAATTAAATTTTGTATATAAGATTTAGGTTTAGGTAGAGCATTTAAGATGATTTTGTTAAAAGTTTTAGCCATTAAGAAAGTAGGAGTATTAGTAAAAGATACTACTAGGTCGAGGATAGTTGTTCTTATGAATTTTGCGTAAACCATAAAATCTAGCAATATTAGTGTTTTCAGTTCTTTTGTAATTTTTTAAGTGGATCACTATCAACTTTCTAATAAGTTTGACTATCATTAAGCATCAAGGTCCTAGTGTCCTCGTATTCCTGACTTATCACCACTATGGTGTTCCCTTCATCAGTGCGCGTAATTAACACATTTTTATTATTCTTTATGAATTCTTTCACATTTTTTACGTATTTACTATGACTCTATCTAGTTCTGTAATATCCTTTTGGTGTTTTTATATTGCTAGAAGCTATTGATGAGATCTTACGTCTAAATATCTCTTGTGATTTCTCAAAAAATTTAGTTGGGACAACCAATTATATTGTTGTCCGTATAATAACCATATTCTATGGTTGAACCAACAAAATATTTTTTGATTTAAACACATCGTTTTTTGAGTGTACCACTCAGTATCTATTTTTCTCAGTGAACTAGGTGCCTACTTTACCATCATTCGCAAGCATCCCTACAAACTCTCTGATAGACATGGCGAGGCTATTATTTTCGTCTCATCAAGCGGAAATAGCATTCGCTTCGAATTGTGCAGTTACTGAGTACAAAGAGCTAACGCTGCGTTGTTGCATGTAAGATCGAATATCAAAACGTGCACAGAAAAGTATTCACAAAAAACATATAATATGAAAAACTTGACATATTGAATCTTTCTTACCAAGAGATTTGTGAAGATCAGTAATTCCGTAAAGAGTAACTCACCTAAAACAAATGAAAAAAGTATCTTAAAAGTGTGCATGACAAAAAACGAAATTCCACGAGAATTTAAAAATGCTTCGATTCTATATACATCAGAAAATTCCAAACTTTGACAATCTCTCCAGAATCACTAAATATTTGCTCAAATGTTATCTACACATAAATTCAGTAAATGCACAAGCACAGGTCGTTAACTGAGACAAGTTTCCGTTTACACCACGTGAGACGATTTTCCACGTTTACGATATCAACTTTCGATATTTCCTTGTTGAACTTACTTATCCGTTATTTCGTAAAGTGTTGCATCTAAATAAGCGTAAATTGAGGTAATTGTCGTTAAATGTTTCCTGCTACGCACATCGACTATACTTTGTTCGCAGCGAATGTCGTCAATTGGACAAGCTGAGAATCAAATTATTAATGGGTTATACTTCGAAAGAGTCGGTTTGATATTAATACGGCGTATCTGCAAAGTATATCGAGAGAAGGAGCGTTCCTGGACGGGTTCTTCGCGGCGGAGGATGCAGTAGAAGAAGTGGAATACCTGAGGAACGAGTTGGAAAAAAACGCGCACTCTGCTCGAGGTGAAGGAACGAGTGCAGTCCCTTCTGCGTTCCAAGAGGGCGCGATAAAGCGAATGCAAGCGAAAAGGAGAGATAAAAAGTACGGTGTAAGGGGCGAGGGGAGGCAAACGAGAAAGGAAGACATGGGGCGGAATTCGGCTCCGAGAAAATTTACCAGACGTCCTTCCTTTCCTTCTTTCTTAAGGCTTAAGCTGCTCCAAAGTCCAAAGCAAATACCCACACAGCCTAAATGTTCAATTAACCATCACTGCCCAACTTTTGCCGTCCAAAGAGTACACGGAAAAAACTTGAGTTCCAGTTTGTCGAACGAAAAATTCTATTCGAACCGGATTTTGGTTCAAGTTGAACCAGGCTGGGGTTATTTTGAAACAAAATGAGACATGTAGGAGAGTAGTATTGCAAAACAAAATTTTCTTTTAGGGAGAAGCCTGAATGGGAAAGCAAAAGGCAAACATTTTTATTCCAGAATGGGATAGCAATTTCGACCTTTTGTGTGTCCATTTGTCGGAATGTTTTGTACAAAGTTTAAACCTGCCGAAGACAATGGAGACAAAGTGACAAAAAACAAAACAATGTTGACCACACTTTAAAGAGTCTAAAGAATTGCTGGTGAATGCTTTTGGAGAATAAAAGAGAGAAGAGTAGAGTAAAGTACGTAAACAGATAATGATATTAACCCATAGTATCCAACTGGTTAAATATCCAGACATTAACCCATAATACCCACTCAGAGAATTGTCCTCTTGCATCCAGAAGATGTTTCTTGAAACGTGGTTCAAAACAAAACAGGCTATAGGATCATTTTTTGTTTCAAGGCAACTTTTTCTCTCTCTAGATCTAGATAGCCTAGGTATCCATTATTAAAACATTAGTATTTGTTTATTACAACATTACCACGTCACTATAACCCCTAATATCTAGGTAAATATCCAAATACATTATTCATGTATTAGCATTATGATGTATTGACCCACAATACCCAGTTTCCTTAGCCCCATCATAAATTTTCTGTAACATATAGAAAAATGTATCGGCCTAGGTTAAGAAATGCAAATCTAAAAAGTCACCCATAAAGATTATGTATTAAACCGCATCGGTGATTCCGCCAACAGAAGCCACCCTACGCAGAAAAGTACGATTGCAACCGATTTAAAAAAACCGATAAACCCCTGGAAACTCTGCGAATGGGTGGTTGTGAAAAAAGGTGAGTTTTCGACCCAGCAAAGGGAGAGTCGCGCGACCGGAGTGAAAAGAAGGAAAAGCTGACAGAAAAGGTGAAGGGGGTTGGAGGAGGTGGAGGAGGTGGAGGATAGGATGGTTTGATCGCGATCGGACGGTGCCGGTGCCCGTGCGAACGAAACGTCCATAGCCACCATGAGTTCCGTGAGTTGGGTTGCGAGTTGCGAGCTACCTCCCCCTAACCCCTCCCCCAACCCCCGCAGCTCTATTCCTCTCACTCGAGCCCTCTTTCTATCCCTCTCTGAGTATTGAACGAACGAGCGAGGAGAGGAACCAGGAGACCAAAGGCAGCGACGACCGAGAGAGTTGGAGAGAGTTGACGAGAGAGAGAGGATCAGAGATAGATGGATACAGGACCGTAACCAGGATCTGGAAGTAGCGGGGTTCTGGTGTCATCGGGGTAGAGGTAGCGCAGACTGATACGATCCCATCGATACCGATGACAAAGGAATCGACAAGAACGACCTCTGACGTGGATTCGGTTTATCATATAACGAAGGCCACATATGGAACCTGGAGATCTCAACTTAATCTATTTTCTCGGCTAGATCTCGTAGACATTCAACCTTTTGACCCTTGTCTTGATTATCTGCCTAATTCTCTTTATTATCATGTTGCCAATGACTGCAAGTTAAAATGAAGCGGTCAAGAGCAGAAGCCCGAAATTTGACCAAGTTTCGAAAATTAGTTCGATTGGCTAAAAGATGGTTAAACAATTAGGTTGTGCAAGTGTCGATCCTAAACAGTTAATCATTTATGTGGTCACTCACTAAGCCATTTACGATATAAAGTTTAATCCACTAATCCAGCGAAGGTATCATCAAAGATCAGGGGGAAAAACATGTATTAACGGGGAATAATATGTACACTATATTGTGTTATGTTTAAGTTACAAATCGTATTATTCAATCATTTATATACAGTAGATCATCATTAACGATATTTGCCGAGGTGCAATTCAAGGAAAATTACATGTTAAACCCCTATCTCTCTCTCCCATTCTCTCCATTCCCCATTCTAGTTCCCCTTTCTCATCCTAATTCTCCTCAACTCAATCTGCATACACCACCAGAGTGCCCTTATTTCACCCAAATTCTACCCAATTCACTTAATATTATCCCAGCTTCTATTAATTTTCTATTCATAATGATACTTTCATGACTTTCAAGGATCAACAATATTTGAAATATATTTATCTATTATTTTAAGAACAGGAATTTAATTATTGTTACTTGGTTGAAAATAGATACTGATAATATTCTATCGTTGACTTTAAAGACCATTTACGTCAAGAAGCCTTGGCTTCGTCCTCTTTAGTATATCTTTATATTTTGTTTACTAAGAGTACTCGTTGTGAGTCAAACACCAAAAAGAATTGCTAAAATCGAAGGATGAATGCTATTATTTCCAATATTTGAAATAAAACAATAAACCAAGTGTAAATAAATCTTAAATAAAAAAAAGAATTAATCAGTCAAATTTCGAAGTAGCATACCAATTTCTTCAATATGCAAAGTACTTGTGGTTTATGACACATTTGGAAAGTAAGCGTACATTATATGTGCCATAAACACATAAACGATCACAACTGAGTGTATACTTTATTTTACTGTTGCTTCCCCCTCACAGAAAAACAGCGGGATCATTTTTGTTACAGCTATTTGTTATGTTCTCGAAATACGATTGTTGCTCAAAATGAGAATACTTCAAGTGTAAAACTAAAACATGAAGATAGCTGCATTCTTATTCTTCGGTGTCTCATTTTTTTTCAACTTAAAACCACATCAAATCGGCGTAATTGTAAGGGCCGGCGTTTTTCTGTGCTTTGCAATAAAAAAATTAAGAATTAAAATTCGTCAGACTATACTGAAACTTCAACCCAATATTTCTCTACTAGATACATTATTTATGTCATAAAAAAATTAAGAATAGAATAAGAATATCAATGAACAATAAAAATAACAGTAATACTTAACCATCTTTTCGACCTGAAGAGAAAAGAAGGCATAAGAACGTTTCGAAGATGCGATAAAGGAATATTCATTCGAGATGATGAATGTGTCATAGAAGGCCATTGACGTCGGAAAATATTTCCGGTGCCGTAACCACCTAGATTTTCTCATTTATCACGCGCTTAGAATATATCTTATAACTTTCTCTCGTCTTTTAAGACCTTTTAATTGCACTTCATAGGTTCGGATTAAAAAAACCGTTTCAGCATTAAACATTTTCATTAATTTTATTTAACAAGAAGAATTTAGTGACACTTAAATGTTATATAAACTAATAATAATAAAATAAAGACATGCACAACAGACTTAGATTGAATTTGCATACTAATCCGAACAAAACTTTTTAAAGAGATTACGGAGGAAAAATTTCATCATGAGAGTACCACCTGAGTTTCCAACAACTCAATAAAACAACAACTTGGTTGCAATAATAAGGAGTGCAAAGCGTACAAATGTTATGCCCCACTTGTTTTTAGTACCCTCAACTCTACAATTGCCAACAACTGATTGCTGAAGCTAATAACAATTGTATATGATAATATATTTCACCCAATACTCATAATAGACAGTATATAGTCTCTCTGATGTATGTATTTAACACAGCGAAAAAACTCTACTGCCCATACAAAGAAGTATAAAGGATTATCCTATATCAGGTCAATTAATCCTGATAACAATGAAGAGGCTAGACTAAAAGGAAGAGGCCACATGGAACCTTTATAACCAATATAACAATCACATGTATTAATAAATTGACAGAAATATAAGAAACTATTCATGTAGCTTTGAAATTTCTACTTGGAATCCTTTTCGAAATTCACACCTAAAGAAAACCATCCTCAACATAAATAACCGCCTCTTTTAACTGCCTCCCCACAACCCGACTCTTCCACTGGATATCTTCCTAGGACAATGATGTTAATCTAAACTAAAGCATTAAGTGTTGATTGGTAGAGTCCAAGTCGATTGGAACATGTGATTTATATAATCACATCTATAAAAAAACAATCCGCAACAAAAATCACCCTCTCTTTTAACTGCCTCATCATTGTATTACATCTGTTTCCCGAACTTCTAAAACCCAAAGAACCTTCTACCCCTTCTTCCACGATTATCAACTCAAAATAAACAGCCACCCCACAATTTAGCTCGACTCATCCACTGGACATGTTCATAGGACAAGGATGTTAATCTAAACTCTAAAGCAATAAGTGTACAGAACATGGGTGGTAGTGTCCAAGTCGAGTTTGCCTCTGGTTTTGGGAGTTTGATGAAACATACCTGTCCAATGCGACCCATCCCTACCAGGTTCTCCTGGTTACGGCACTGGATGGATAGATAGGGGGAAAGAGAGATGTGGGTAGACTATGGAGAAAGATAGTAGCTATGCGAAGCAGGGTATACCGACATACACTCATACAGCATAGCCAGAGAGACGTGTCGGCTCTCCATCCCCTTGCCTCTCTGTTCTATACTTCAGCAGCCCACCCGCCCGCTAGCCCATACCTCTACCTCCATCCACAGCATCCACAGAGCTAAAGTTCTCTCTGAAATGCGACGGTAACACCCCCCCTCCTTTGCCCCACAGCTTCCTCCTCATCCCGGCCGCGGTCCTCCCCCTGGACCATCCTCTCTCTCTCTTCGACCCTTACTCAACCCCCTTTAACCCCCCCAACCCTCCCGCGGTCCAATCGCGGGCCTTCGTGCCGTACAGATTACAGAACGAGCGAAGAGTAGCGGCAGAGTCGCGAGAGAATCCAAGAGAGAGATAGAGAGGAGAACGAATCCGAGAGAGATGAGAGAGCCAGAAAGAGATAAACAAAGATGAGAGACAAGAGTAGAGAAAGAGAGCGAGTAAGGAAGAACGGATATGGGCGAGATGAGAGCAACTGAGAGAATGGCTGCTGCGTCTACTACAACTACACTGATGTGAGTTCTGAGTCGATGGGGTCCCTCAACCAGCCTCCTCTTCCTCGGGAGAAGCCGAGCGAAATGCCGGAGTTTTTATAAGGCCGGACTCTAGAAACCGCGGATTACCGCTGGATATCTAAGTAAGCGCGTAACGTGGGACACATCATCAAGTTATGTGCATGTACCACGCTGTAGGATGTAGGTAGGTACGCGAGTTGACTGCCAGCCGCAGGTCTCTCGATCGAGATCGTGAGACGGTTCCGAGCTGACTTTTATACCTAACCAGGTAACATATTTGTTTTCCTGACATCAATGGACTACAAGATGGAAAGGATAGAAAGATGTCACCTTCATCAAGTCAGCAGATGTGTCCAATTACCTATTTTCTGAAACGAATATGAATGTAGGTCTAAACTTCTAAACTTGCAAGATCATCTCGTCCCCTACAATAAATCGCGAAGTACCATGTGGTTCTAATGATCAAAAGCTATAAGAATGAATTATTAACCTAGAATCTTTAGGGTAAGCTTTTAAAATGTAATAACTATACGGTTCAAACTTAAGATCCTATATTTGTAATGTTCTTATATCTGATTTTTTATGATGAGGAAACCGATCCAAGTTTGATACGTCAATTTTTGAATAAATTATTGATCTGGAAGGTAAAAAGTGTAGGGTTTTCTTCCTTATTAACATTTTTCCTAAATTATACCAATATCGCAGTGTAAAGAGTATATTCGTATGCTGTTTGTATGATGTACGATTAATCAGTGCGAAATTAGATACTACATGAAATCAGTTGAGGTTGTTTAGAAACGAATCAACAATAAACTCTGAATATGGCGCTAATGAAATATGATTAATTTTTCACACAGGTTTAAAATTTGTAATTGGTTGAACAGTTTCCCTTACAATTAAACAGATTATAATGACCTTTTTGAAATTAGAGCAAATGGAATAATTAATATCAGAAGGTAAGGGCAAAATGAAAAATAGTGATCTTTCATTTAACTCTTGCCGATCTTGCTTTTTTTAATGCCGAAATTACTCCGAGCATTTTTAAATGACTCAATTTTGCCCCTTTTTTGTGTACTGTCTTCATTCAAATTTATAGAGTAGCACATTTTTTTACATTTTCAAGGTTTTGTGAAAACTGATTAAAATTCAGTCACTGATTCGCTATAATTTCAGAAAATTTTCCTACTGGAAATTCAGTGACATGTGATGAAAATATCACTCTTTCAGTGAAACATAAAATTAAACTATTTCCAATCAACTTATAAAAAAATTTAATATGCTCGCTATAAGCTTAAGAAATAGTTTCACTTATTCAACAAGAAATAATACTTCCTGGCCTCTGTATATAAATACAAGTAAATTATTTCGAATTTTTAAAGTGGGAGAGTAAACAAGATATACAATACACATTTTGAGGAAAAGATTTAGAAAGAAAAAATCAGGGCTCTATATAAAGATACGGAGCTTATATAAAGACTTAATACTGGCCTATTGCGATAAAGCATCTCAAAGTTTGCTTTTCAACCGCAATCGGTAGAATGGGGTAAATCTAAGAAATGAATGAAACTGTAGCCTTAATAACGTTTGTCACCCGAGGAAGTAGGTAATACTGATTAGTTTTCGCATTCAAAAATGCACGAAACTAGGCATTTCCTATTTAACTTCATAGAAAACGTTGCTTTTGTACATAAAAAACCGCGATTACTTCAGTCTCCTATATTGACATAAATCAAGAATAATAAATAATTATTGTCTTTTTTTCGGATGACAAATTCTTGTTTAACGAAGCATAAAATTTTCTCTGGAATATATTGCCCGGTACACGCTTTTTCCGGCGAAACAGAATATCATCGCAAGGGAGGAAAACAATCTATAGAAAGAGGAGAAAAAAAAGAGTAAAACTGCACGTTTGTTTTTGAATGAATAAACTACAACGCAGGTTATCCAATGGTTTTCAGAGAGAGAAAATAATTAACGCAACAGTAAAAAACGGTCGTTTTCTTCATTATGGGTAATTGTATTAAGTTAGTTCAAGTTGTGAGTAATTACGTTGCATTGCTTCCCACGGTGAGAGTCGATCGTGCAAGATAGAGATTAGATTTTCATTTAATTATAAAAAATAATTCTGAATTTCACAATTTATCAAAATAACACACACTTTCAAAAAGTAGGTAATACGCTAAAAGAAATGCTTGTGGATCATTACCCATATGATTATGGTTGAGAATTTTTATCCGAGTTAATCCAAAAATATTTGCTTTTCAACCAGGCGTATTTTTATTTCGAAAATGTAGACAGAAGGTACACGAATACTAGTATGGTTACGGCAGTATGTTTGATTTGAGAATTCAATTTTTCTAAAAAAACATCTTCAAGATTTCACAACAAGAACTTTTATTGATTACGAATGATTTGAAGCTACAGGGTTCTACATTGTATTATGACAACCATATTCCGCAGTATGGGTGAATCATGCAAACTTTGATATGAAAGGTTGAGCCACACAAATCTATAACTTAGGAATACGATTTAGAATACTTTCCGGATAAAATATTCTTGGTCTAGCCATGAAACGTAATCATAATGGTATAACTAAAATAGCCATTCCGTATTTTTGTAGCGCAGCGAGCAGTACAATATGGTTGGAATAACCAGAATTATGCGTGTAGCCATGCAATTATTTCTTTCAGTGTAGACTCGTTAGTTGATTATCACATTTTTAACTTTGCATACTGATTTTACGTTTGAAAATATTGTTTCTTATTTCGTCAATGTTTTTTAACACTTT
>CAKNWW010349204.1:0-14469 GCA_932074435.1 Andricus kollari | reverse complement strand
ATTTCACGTTGGGAGCTTCCGCAATCAAATAAAAGCACGATGTACACTTTGTGATACTCTCGAAGCGCGCGGTCGACTTTGAAATTACTAATTACTGGGAAACAAAGTGCAGACTTTTACTAAAACTTTCATTAAAAATGGTTTTCAATTTCCATTCAAAAAAAAAAAAAAAAAAATCGCTTCCAACTTACGTAAAACTATAGTTTTCAGATGTTGAGCCCTGCTCTGCACCATTAGCTTGAAACCGTTATTAATTTTGAATAGTTTAATTTATTAACATAACATTTTCTCTCAATGATAAATGTTATTAATACCTATAATTTATATGGCGATGATTACGATTGCGAATACATTTAATAATTTCGACAGAGAATTTCCCTTTGACAACAGTTAATCACACAATTTGCGTACAACGCTGATAAATGTTGAATTTTCAGCTTCATTTTACGTCTCAAATAAATGCCTAGCAAAATCCCAATTGTGAAACTCCCTGATCCATTTCTCATTTTCTCTGAACGTTATACATTTTCTTTTAGGTATAAAAACAACCAAAAAAGGAGAAATCCTTTAAAAAGTGGGGGAAGGGGCACAGGGGAAAAAGTGTGAAATGTAGAAACAGTCATACAGAATTTTATAAACTTCAACTTCAGTTTATCGAAAATTCCCTGACTCTTCCAGATCTTCCCTAACCGCAGATTTAAATTCCCTGACTTTCCAGAATTCACTGTCCTAGAGCAACCCTGATATCGCGTATTTCTTTCATAGGAACAACATTTTAAATAGTAAAAACATTACTTTTGGTTGGAAACTTTTCTGATTTGAATCTAAAGTGCAGTCTTACTTTTGCACCTTTGCCCGGAAGTGATGTTCCTTTAGCTTGCTATTACTCAGGCCCCACATACGTTATTACTCGCGCAATCCTTTGTTTCGTTTTTCACGCACCGGCACGTCCACGCGCAAACACAAAAGTGCTCAATGGCCAGACACACTCATCTTTTTCCACATATCTATGTACCTCCCCCCTTTCACCCTTTTTACTCGTTCTTGCTCATTTTCTCTCTCTTTTTCTATACTCCGACTTTCTCTCTTTGCGCCTCTGACTATCGACTCCCTCGTTAATTTCACCACTTCATAGAAATGGTGACGGATATCCCTCACATGACTTTTCCTGGCTTCGAAGTGCTCTATGGAACTAAAAAAATCATCAAAAAAGTATCTTTCTGAAGAAAAAAGTATCCTCAAAAATAAAAATGTTTAAAAGAAGCCCTTCTAAATCAGTCAAAAATTAATTTTTAAATATCTAATTACATATTCATTAGTGAGCCATTTCTAGCTATTTGAATCAGTGAGATTGAATTGTGAACTCAATGAAAATTCTTACTGATTTGATGCAGTGCCCCATTTCTCATTGATTCACTGTCTAACTTTAACACATTTAATTTAAAACAAAAAACAGGAAACAATAGTGAGGTATTGTCAGGGTCTACATGAGTTGAGTCAAATTTTAGGCCAATAAAACGAATTTTCGAAATTTGGCACTTACGCCATTTTTCCCGGGGACCCTTCAAATGAGAATAACAATGTTTGAAATGCTTAAGAAAATGAAAATTAGTGAAGTTTATTTAAAGAATTCCTCTTTTTCCGCCCTATTTTCAAGAAATTACCCTTTTCGTAGTATTTTCGCTTAAATTAGAACTGAATCGAAAGACAAATTTTGACTCTGGGGGGGTTTCAAGCTTTATCTGATGATCTGTGACAATGTATGAAATTAATAGTACCTTTTTTTCACGTCAGTACATGTTTTCATGTGTGAACGAAATTCCCTCATCAAAAACTAATTAAATCATCTGATAAATAACCAATTTCCAATCTTGCATGTTAATTACAAATTACATATGCGTTATAAAACTGAAATCTAATCACTTCCGGTCAGTGCGAGAGGGTCAATAAAATCCAGGCCTCGCGCGGAAATCGTTCGACTAATTTTACACGGAACTGAGTAATTGAAAATGCACTACATTCTACAATGTGAGCAGTGCAGATGCGTTATTCCCTTGCAGCCAATCGTAGAATGAAATGTAACAACACGAGCCGAGCAGTCAACGTTATGACGGGAATTAAGTTCACCCGCCCCTTTCCACCCCCTTGTCACTATCTGCGCCCGTGGGTGGAAAATATACGTGCATACAAGTAGAGGACATACAAAAGAACGATCGATACGCACGATTATTTCGGGAACATTCCCTCCACCCCCCAGAGTCCTTTTTCGCCCTCGATGCGACAACGACGCTGCAGAAGGTTGACCGAGCACGTAAGCTACATTTTCATTTACGTAAATACTTATAACAGGGAGAAACCGCATCCATTGATTAGCTATTATCCTGGAAATTTGAGCCAGGACAAAATATAAATGTGAACGAGAAATTGTTTTCCACTTTTGTGGGTTAAATAGCGTGACAAGAGAGAAAAAATAGGATATTATCTTATTAGCCCTTCACCTCAAATTGTTCAATTGAAGCCGTTTGTTAAATAGGGCCTACTACATGTCCTCTGCTGAATCATGCAATAAAAATTATACGAAAAGGGATCTAAGTATTTCATTCAAGATCGACATGAAATCTACTTTCTTATGCATAATTTTATGCAATTAAATCAGAGCATGAAAAGATTCACAATTAAAAATTAAATTTCCAAACCACCTCCTTTTCGGCTCATTAGAGATAGATAATAGATACATGATACAGGAAAAAATAATGAGAAAAACGAAAAAGTCCAACAAACTCTCACTTTTCCTTATTTTTTCTCCGTCTTTTGTATACTGTTAGCTAACCAACATGCTTCGAGAAAAATTAACATAATACCTGAAAAAAGTTACAGACATTAATTAACAGGTAATTAAGTGTAATATACTCCATATCATTGGTGAGAAAATGACAGTTCAAAAAACAATTCTTTTTACTTGTAAGCAAAATAAATTAATTTATCCAATTAATAACCCTATGCCATACTTTGCTGTATCTTGAGAGATCACTTTCTAAATTAATAGCTTTGTTACCCTCTCTCTTTATTACATTTCCATGAATTTAAGGGGTCATTCTACTATCTCAGTTTTTCAAAATCGATTTTTTTTGCATTCATCGACAGCTTATATGTTCAGAAATATCATATCAAAATTTCACACAAAAATTCGGAGTCTTTCTATACTTTAGAGAGCTTGAAACAAAAGCAGGTAGAGATCTGAGCGCTTATGTAGAGCATCCGAACGAGTGCTTATGTTTCAGCGGTGGCAATTGTTTTGGATGCATATATCCGGAATTATTGCTGTTTATTTTTAAATGTGTATATGTGAAGAAAATATTGCACTTCTAAGAATTTATACGGAGCAGTGATCGCTGATTAAGTGTAAGTAACTTTTTCTTAAAATTTTTATGTTCGGAAAATTTGAACGCGTTTTTCTCGAAACAACGTTTTTACGCTCTGAGCGCACGATTTCTCAAAAAGTTTTGAAATGATTACTTTCAAATTGTCTACGTTTATTCTTAACATAAACATCTAAAGAGTGACGAAGCGGTTCTTTAAATTTTTTATTTTATTATAGTTTTCAGATTATGCTGACTGGAGATATCGTGCGCGCAGTGGACATGCCTTTTTTTAGACAATTTGTTTATTGTTAAATAATACCTAAACTAAATAATAATTTTATGTAAAATAATTGTTTTTGTAAATTTTGAGACAGCAAAAATAAAAACTGAAAATTTTATTTAATTATATAAAGTAGTTGTCGAGAAAAAAGTTCTTAAAAATCAGCTTTTTTGCCGAGATAGTAGAATTGATCCCTTAACAATCATATTGCTCTTAAAAGGAACTCTATATAATATAGTGTGCAAACCTAATTTACCCTACACAGATTTTAAAATCTTCGAGATTTTCCCAAAATAAGGAAGAACAGTGTTAAAAGTATTATAATCTTCCCCATTTCTTTTGTTTTTATAATTTTTGTTTGTTTTTTTTATAATTTTTTCTGTTATGCACATGCTTTTCAATAAAATCAAAGGGATACTGGTTAAGAAAAAGAAATTATTTGCATAGTTCAATATTTTTCTCATGAAAAACTGGATTTGACAATTTAAGGGCTCTATCTATCAAATTTGTATAACCCCTATCTTGTTTTAAATAGAGTGATTAAAGAGAAAACTAAGTGTTCTTCCTGAGCAAATCGTTTTACTGTGCCAGTCTGCGATAATTTATCGTTCGTAAGTTCTAATTAAAGTCATATCAAGAAAACTTAATTTCCCTTCAGTTTCTATTTCAACAGTAAATTGTAATCTTGGATGTATGCTGTTAAATGCATTTAAAAGAATATTGCATAAAAATCAAGATTAAAATCAATTTTTTGGAAAACTTTATTTTCGAAATCATCCATAACAATTTCAGCTAAAATAGGAGACAAAACTGATCCTATGGGAGTTCTAAATTTTTGTTTATAGAAATTATTATTAAATTTGAATTATACGTAATGAAAAACATATTTTATAGCATCAAGAAATTGTTTTTTTTAAAGGAATTTTGATATGTTGGAAGCGTGAGTATTACGTCAATACCTTTAAAAAGTTAAACTTAAAAAAAACTTTAAAAATTTTTGATTGATGATTTTGTAACTTCTATGGATTTTTTAAATAATTTTACTGAGTAATTTTTAAAATGTCCGATAAATATAACTCACGATAAAAACTAGGTAAGCCTAAAAGCAAAAAGCTGAAAATAAGTTCAACCACGTGAAAGGACAATAAATTTATCAAATTAAAAAATAAAATGAATCAAAACACCCTTCCGTAAAGAAAAATATCAGCTAAATCATAAACTTTATCTCACTGTCGAAAGCGGATCTAAGTATCATAAAAACAGACAATAAATTTCGATAAACGTCACTCGGAAAAGAGGTTAAAAAGTTTCATATTATTTCAACCTATAGTGCTTAAATCATGAGTTTTAAGTAAAAAAAGTGATAGAGAGAAATTATTCAGTATAATAAAGACTACGAGAAAGTTTGCCTAATTTCCCGAAAGAGGGATTTTAGTACAAAAATTAGTTAGATCCCTTTTCCTCTACAAGGAATTTTTTCTCAATTTAATTTCACATGAAGCTAAGCATGCAGTGAACGCGATATATAAGTTTATTGGCCTTAATTAATTTATTGAATATCATAAACAAGGAAGAAAAACTGATAAAGGATTCAATTTTCCTTAAAAAGTAGATTAATGAAAATGGAAAAACCTTTTTCGAAAAAATGGTTTTAATGTCATAATTAAATTCTATAAAAAAGACATTAATTTTTTTATGTAATGTTCCATTTCAGGAGAGGCGAATAAATGCAGTTTGGGCAAACTCCAGAGAGTAGACATGATTCTACTAAAATGCAGCACATGACATACGCCATACGGTATCATAATATTCATGGAATTCATGGAGGATCTGTCTCTCAGAGCTAAAACAGAATAATTCTCTTCCTCTCAGCACCAAACAAATTTTGAAGTTTGCGAAACACCCTTTAAACTTTTATCTATTCCTATAACTTGTTTTTAAGCGTGACTAATAATTTAATTGGCTAACATTATCCACTTACATTTTCTGTCAAAACTGTTATTATGTGTAGCTTTATTTTCAATAAAGCATTTACATAAAAACAAGAAGAGAAAAAAATGCGACCCTGAGTAGGGGAAGTATCTTTAATTATGTACAATGACAGGTTTCCATGGAAGTTTATGGAAACTGTAATTCAGTTACAATTCAACACGGACAAGAGATTAGCATTGTATCAAGAAAATATTGTTTTGAATACGGAAGATAAAATATTTTCTTGATCCAAAGAACATTCTTCTTGGCTTAAGAAAATGTGCTTGAATAATGAACTTAATTTTCTGTAGTCAAGTACATTTTCTTGAGAGGAAAAAAACTTTCTTAGATCAACATGATATGGTAGGAGAAAAGTGAATAATATTTTTAATGAAAAGTCACTGGAATGTTATAAGACTTCTTATCCTCTCATTACTTTTTTAATTCTAGTCTCTTTATATAAACTTCGGAAAAGAAAAAGCAATTTAATTTTAATGACATACAATTTTAATTTACTGAACTCTTGAAAACAGAATTTTTCCATAAATGGATTCAACACAAATTAGAAACATCAAAAGACTTTTTGTGAGTTCAACCCCTAAACATTAGAAACAAATTACCGGTCATATTATCCATTTTCAACCAATTTTTCCGGTTATTCAAATTTTAGGCTTCAAGCCTTGAACAAAGCTGAAGAATTCTTAATTCGGATTATTAACACTAATTCAAAATTGGAAAATCATATGAAACAACTCTTTGTTTGAAACTTTAAATCGTTTAAGACTGAAAATTAAAAATGCAATCTTAAATAGGTTTCAATTCAAGCATTCAATATTGTAAATTGTTAAATTGTGAGCTTTCTAGATTGATTGGGTTTTCTAATTTCAAATCCTTCAAAATTAGATAAACTCCATAATGGAACTTTTTAAACTGAAAGCGGTCGAAATTAAATAATTTTGAATTTGAAGTGCTTAAATGTGCACAGTAACAAATTGGAAGCATTCAAAACATTTAAACATAAAAATAAAGGTTTTCAAAACCGTTAAATTTGAATTTTTTAATTTAATCCATAAAAATTTATCAATTAAAGCTATATCAATTTGAAACAATACAATTTCGAACGATTTATATTTGAAATGGTCTAATTTGTAATAAAAAAATTATTTGTTTTGTAACAATTTAGTAGAATGATTCAGTACTCGATTTAAAATTGTCCAAATTCAATCGCCACTAATTTTTCGTTTTCAAATTTATGAACTTTTTACAAGACTTTTTATCAAACAATTTTCGAATTAGACCGTCAACACTGAAGAATTTCAAGTTTTTAAAAGCTTCAAATTAATATTTCAAACTCAACGCCACTAAAAACTACATAATTGAAAGCCTAAAAGGTTTGAAACTGTACGATTTAAATTGAAATCGTATGAATTTTAATGAACTTCGAAAGTCACCTGTTCGAACTCGCAGAATTTGATGTCATATGAAGTAACATTTAATTCAACATATTTCTGTTTACTTAAAACACAAATACTAAACTTCCCGGTTAAAAACTAAATTCACTACCATTACCCGAGTTTTTCAGTTTAAAAAATCCCATTTTCCCGTTCCAGTGGAAAACAGTAAATCAGTGTGTACTCAAATTTTGAAAAAAATCCCTGGCACTTACAGGTTTTTCAAGGTATCTCTAGATTTTCCCAGGTTTAATTTATCTTAATATGAAGTAATTCAAGTATTAAGTATCGCCTTTTTTCAAAACAATGATAACCCTATAACTCTTCAAAGTATTAATTAACACTTGAATCCCTCCTTTAATTATTCATCTGTAAATGGTTAAATTGTAATGAAGTTTATTAAAAAATCGAAGGAATAAGTTTCCAAAAAAGCCTTTTTTTTAAATAACCTCACTACAAATTTTTACTTTTGCTGTAAAAATGTCCCCTGAATTTTTGAAGAATTTAAAAAAACTATTTAGTGGCCTTAAGGACATTTAAAAAAAAATGCTGATTTTATTTTAATTACCGCTGTTAACAGATTACTTGAGATTAGAATACATTCGCTGTTTTATTTTCAACGAAATGCATCACTCACATTTTTGACAGAATAAAAAAAATATTTAGGGGCCTCTCAAGCCCATTTTTATAAAAAATTGCTTTTTTTTATTACGGCCGTTAATGGATTTTTTTACTTTGGTATAGATGCATTTTATCCTGATGTATTCCAATGTAAAATAATCCATTAAGAGTGGCAATTTAAATAAAAACACCCCTAACTATTTTTCTAAAATTCAGTCGAAAAGCTTGGTTTTGTATTTAATTAAAAGTAAAACAATAGATGTATTCTGAAGTAAAAAAATTATTAACAACGGCAGCTAATATACAATAAAAAAATTTTGTGCAAAAACAGACTGGAGAGACCCCTAAATATTTTTTTAAACTGTCAAAATGCAGAAGAGACTTTTACACCAAAAGGAACAATTGGTAGGGAAGCCATTTTATAAGACAAAATTAAGATTTTGTTTGGACCACCCATATTTATCTGTGTAGAAATGGTACTTCTTATGTATAAAATTAAAGAACGATGTTCCCTAATTCATGAAAGTAACTTTATAAAAGAACAAGAAATTTCTAAATGGCGCAAGCTTTTAGGAATTTTATAATTATAGGATATTCTTAAACATCCACGTATTATCAGTATCGAATAATTAAAGAAAAAATAATACTAAAAACACAATTAACCAATTTTTAAGTTTGTATAAATAAACAAATAGGTATAAATCCAGTAATATAAAACCTTTACAAATGAAAAATAATGGGTATTAAATGTCTAATATTTATTATTAGACAGTAGACGCCTGTTAAAATAAATATTATACTAAATACTGAAATTGACATCGAATGTCTACATCCAAACTTGACTCTCAGTAAACGGCTACGTTCGGGAAAGGTTTTCTGCAGTGTTCCTCTCCCTCGGCCAAAAGCTGCAGATGGTACAGGGAATCTTCAGTAAGAATTGATTCTCTATATGTAAATGTCCATAAAGAATGTACAATATCGTACACGTGAATAACAGAATACAAAAAATACTAAACATCGAAATAGACATTAATGATGAGCCAACGATTTATAGTATTGTCGATAAATCCAATTGACAAAAGATGTAGGCTAATAAATATAATAGGGTTATAGGGAGAAAAAAAGCAAGTGAAGACAATGGAAACGCGCGATCAATTATGCAGTGCAGGCACAATCATAGTAGTTCACGTACACTCGCCTACTTCTTTTTACTGCGGTTATGTTCCCAGAGTGGCTGGTAAGCCGTAATAATCTGAACGACGATTATTGTTGTAACCAAGTCGCCACCATTACGACCCACTGTCCACAATAATTGGTACCGCTGGCGTTTTCGTTCTGACTAACGCTTGCTCAGAAAATATTGGACTGAATTAATTCCGCTGAATAAATCTGACTTAATTAAAAAAACATTCAAGAAAGGTTTCAATAATTTTTTTCTGATAACTAGCATTTCTTCTCTATAAATCTAATTGGTCAGATTAGACTACTTTCTTTGCAAATAGTAACAATTATCGAACTGTCTACGGTTACGGAATTTTGCGTAATACTAATCAAGTGCTAACAACAGGATAGCCGCAAAACTTAATTTAAAATTCACATACATTTTTAACATAGAATCTTTTATAAAAGGAATAAAGCCATGTCAAATAAAAATTTGAAAATTTCAAATGCATTGATTATTAAATTTAGTTGAACCAAAAAAGATGACTTTTCTACCATTAAAGATGAATTTTCAATCCAAAGGAATAAATCTTCAACAAGAAGTTAAATTTTCGATTTAAAAAGACGACTTTTTAATAAAATAGTTAAATTTTTAACAAAATAATTGAATGGTCAACAAAATAGTTAAATTTGTTGAATTTTCAACCAAATGATTGAATTTTCAAATAAAAAAGATTCAACCAAAAACAGATGAATTTTCAAACCTAAAAGTGGATTTTTCAACAAAAGAATGAATTATTTACGAAAAATATAATAATTGATATTTCAAACAAACAAAAAACACACTTTCAACAAGAGAATTTAATTGTAAACATAATAATTAAATTTTGAACTGAAAAAAATGAATTCTGAACCATAAATCTAATAGTAGGCTCCTGGAATTAAAATATTTACGTTTTAACAAAAACAGTTGTGTTTGCAACCAAATAGTTATATTTTCAAACCAAGAAAGATGACTTCTACAAAATAGATGAATTTTCAATTTAAAAAGAAAAATTCTTTAATAAGAATTTAATAGTAGATATTTCAACCAAAAATATGAATTTTCAACTAAATACATGAATTTTCAGCCAAAAAGTTGAATTTTCTATAAAAATAGTTGAATTTTCAATTTAAAAAAACGAATTTTCAACCAAAAACGATTACTTGTTAAGAAAATAACTGAATGTTTAAAACCAAATAAAAAGATAAATAAAAACAGTTACACCGAAAAGGCGCATTTAAAAAAAATGAATTCTTAACCTAAGAGTCGAATTTTCAACAAAATAATTAAATTTTCGACAAAATAGTTGAACTTTTAACCAAATAGTAGTTAAATTTTCAGCCCTGGAAGATTCTCAACCAAAAAGACGAATTTTCAACCAAGAAGATTTATTTGCTACCAAAAAGTACGAAATTCCAACAAAATACATGAATTTTCAAGGAAATAGTTGAATTTTCCACTAAAAAAAAAAAAATCAATTTTCCACCAAAAACTGAAAAGTTAAATTTTTAGTAAGAAGAATTAATTTTCGACCAAAAAAAATATAGTTTTCAACAAAATAGACAAATTTTTATTAAAGTATTTCAACTTTCAATCCAGAAGTGAAATTTTTCCAACTAAAATTATGAATTTTCTGTAAAACAGTTGAACTTTTAACCCGAAAATATGAATTTGTAACAAAGAACGTGGAAATTTCCGCAAAGAAGATTAGTTTTCTAGCAAAAAAGACGAATTTTTATCTAAATAAGATCAACAAAAAATGGAAAAGTTATATTTTGAGTTTAACTTTTACCCAAACAGGTTAATTATTAATTTAAAAAAAAATGAATTCTAAAAAAAAGGTATAGTTACAACTTTTGTAAAAAAAAATGAATTTTCAGCAAAAAAAAAAGGTTTTAACAAAGTAGTTGAAATTTCAACCAACAAGATGAGCCTTTAACTACAATTATAAATCGTCAACTGGAATAGTATAATTTTCAGTTAAAAATATTAATTTTCAACCAAAGAAATGAGTTTTCAACTAAAAAATATGAATTGTCAACGAATAATGTAATACCAGATATTTCACCAAAAAATTATTGTAATTTTAAATACAAAGCAGTTAAATTCAACAAAAAATTGTTGAGTTTGCAAACAAATAATCCAATTTTTAACTAAAACTATAGAATCGTCAGGAGGAAGCAATTGAGAAAAAAAATAAATACAAGGCAAATAAATTACTGATAAAAATTTTATATCAGGGTGGCTACCCTGTAACAATTATATTACTAATGAGTTCGTAAAATCTTATTAATTTGGATTTAGAGGAATTCGTTAATGATAATATGCTTAATACCTTTAGAGTTTTCTTTCAGCTCAAGTTTAAGGATTTAATAAAAAAGAAAAATAATTATAATAATTAAATTACGACTTTTAATTGGTGAGAAAGGATAAGGGTAGTTTTAGTTTCATGAACGAGAAAGAGAAGGATAACAGAATAATACGCGGTATGAGAGCTGCAGCGATCGATTCCTACCAAAGCACAGGTGGTAGGAATCCTGTGATACAAAAAGGATGCGGCAATTGGAGATTTTCTTTAGTGAAGCTGAACAACATAATGACATGAAACTATTTTCTGTAGAAGAAAAAACGACATTGAAATTCTCTTTTAAATATTAATATTAATTAACGAAACTTGTTGCTACATAGTACATAGAAATTATACTGCTCAAAAATATTTATCATATCTTATCTACTTTTTATCAGTTTTATTATTCTGCTAATTTTAAAAATACGAAATTTTTAATTGGGTTTTAGAATTATTAACACCTTTGCAAAGAAAAAAGCCGTTTCAAAATAAATTTCTTCATTAGTCTTCATTATTTTTTAAAAACACTTCATACATCATTTAAAACACCGGCTATTTTTATAATAATCATTCTAAAAGCAAATGTCCAAAATTTGTATCCTCAAAAGATATTTCTGTGAAATGTTTGTTCATAACTGGAAATTGAAAAAAAATTAGATTGGTTAATTTTTAATTATTTATTCTCACACGGAGAAAAATGAGATTGAAGAGTTTGATATCCAATACACGAATTGTTTAATGATTACCAAATTTGAGGAATAGATGCAAAAGACACGGGAAGGAATGTGAAACTTCACACTAATCATTAAAAATTTGTATCGATC
The DNA here is from genome assembly GCA_932074435.1 of Andricus kollari. Taxonomy (NCBI): domain Eukaryota; kingdom Metazoa; phylum Arthropoda; class Insecta; order Hymenoptera; family Cynipidae; genus Andricus; species Andricus kollari. Next base: position 2,409 of record CAKNWW010349204.1, on the reverse strand, counting down.
CTGCATAGAACCTTATATTTTCATACACTGTTAGAAAAATCGGTACTAAATTTATTACAAATGTATATGAAGTCATTTGCATACACGTTAGTTGAAATTTAATATGCATTAGAATATGAATAGCTGTACAGTGTATTTGCCCTGAATGGTAGAAATTTTATGTGAGTACAGTTGATTGTAGGTTAGGTCTGTCATTTATTTACAAAATTGAACTTTTCGGCTTAAAATCCAATGTTATTTTTGATTAATTGTAAGAAGATATCATGTTTTATTATTAAGAATCGAAAATTACTGCTAAGCTTATTTTGATTTTCTGTAAAATGGAATTATCCGAGCGATTTTTACGAATGTATATGAAATTTAATTAACATGTACCTAAATAGCGATGTCACACTCAGAAAAAGGTTTCTTTGAATCAAACAACAAAAATTGTTTGAATTCATATCATTAAAAGAAACAAATTTTTTGCCTTAATTGAAAAAAGTTTTATTTAATTTTAAGAAATGGAAAATATTTGCCTTATTGATTGAAACAAATAATTTGTTTAGTACAATTTATTTGATTTAGACAAAAAATTGGCTTTTATTAAACAATGCATTTGTTTAAAATTTATTTATTTGAATTCATAAAAATATTTATTTGATTCAAACAAAAAATACAATTCAAGGCAGTGCTACACAGCAGGTTTCACCGCGGTACTAACCTAAAATCTAAATTGATTTATTCTTTGATTGATTTGATGGCATTGTTCTGTTTTTCAGTGTTGTGTGATTCTAACGGTTCTGATTTACTGGAAAACTTAAAATTAATTGAAAAATGGACTCAATATCTCTAGTGTTGGAACTACTTGAATACTGGGGCTTTACATTTTGAATATAATTGAAGATTTCGCAGGTGAGTAAGTTTTTTTCATTTCTAACCTTATTTCTTCATAAAGATGATTTATGAAATCGATCATGTTTTTGATCAATTGTAATTATCGCTGTATACTTAAAAGCAGGAACACTCATATATATGTACAATTCAAATTTCTAAATCTGGTTAATTGCTCATTATTCTACTTTATGATTTTGTAATTCAGAAATGAGAAGCACAATTAGTAATTAAACTGAAGTAAACATTCGGATCTAATAATGCTTTTACATATATTACGATAATTATGATTAACAAAAATTTTCGATCGAGCGTATACATTATTTTCATAAAGAATGATAAATTTTGAGGTTGAGTGTAAAACGAAAAAGATTTACTTCACTTGAACAAAATATATCATTAATTTAAAAAATATATATTCAATGTAAATAAGAACTTTACTCAATTTAAACAAGAGATTTATTTAAACTAACATTTGTTTGACCCTATATCCAAGAAACAATTTGTTTGATTCAAACAAAATTTGTTTAACTCAAACAAACATTTTTCTCAGTACATATGCTTGAGATATTAATTTTAATTTACATTGGTATTTTAAATTTAATACTTTTTTTAACAGTGTAATTTCTAACAAAAAAAAGTGACTAACGTGAATTGATAATGCTACTAATATTGTTTTGAATTTAAGAGAATTCAAAAGAATTAGATGTAATTTATAAAAATTCCAGTAAAATTAGAGTGAATTTAAGGGAAAAGAGAAGAATTCTATTTAATTCATAAAAATTCAAAATGAATTTTTAAAAACCAAGTGAATTGAAAACAATTAAAAAATATACAAAAATTCACTGAATTCAGTAAGTTTGAAATGAGTTTAGAAAAATTAAAGGGAAATCAAAATAAATTCAAATGAATTGCAAAAAATATTTGAAAATCTCTTAAACCCTACGAAATCCCTCACTTCTCAAAAATAAATTCTTTGAAATTCTATGAAAGTTCGTGTAATTCTATGAAACCTGATATTTCCTGAAATCCTGGATAATTCATTTAAATAACTAGAGAGATTTAAAATTCCTTAAAATTATTGACATCCTCGTCAATCTTATAAAATCCCTTGGAATCCTTAAAAATGTTCTAAAACCTTATAGGTACAATAAAATTATTCCATATCTTCCGAAATTCTTCAAACTCCTATTAACATTTGTTTAAATCTCTTAAAATCATTACAATCCCTTACAATCTTTTAAAATATTGCAAACCCTTTTTAAACCCTTCAAATTAATGAAAAAATTTAAAATTCCCTTAAATATTTAAAACCCTTTGAAATCCCTTCAGATTATTAAACTCAACAAAAAATTTCTTCAAATATTTGAAATTCTTTGAAGCCTCTGATAACTTTTTGAGGCTCTTAAAAATGCCTCTTGGTATCTTTTAAAATTCCCTAAAATATGTCCAGTCCTTTGACAACCATTAAAACTTTTTGCATCTCTTAAAAATTCCTCGGAATTTAAAAAATACTCAAAAATCTTTTGAAATCCC
>CAKNWW010349202.1:0-18085 GCA_932074435.1 Andricus kollari | reverse complement strand
CGGGAAGTCCCAAATCTTTTAATTTACTGAGAACCTCCCATTACATAATGAAATGTGTATACATAGATAACGTGCATGATCTAATAAATTCATGGTCTAGCCACTTGAGGGCCCCGTTTCGTTCAAGTCACGCAACCTCCAAATTTCACCATTTTGTTAGTGTGACCGCGCAGTTTGAGTTTGACGCGTACTCTGTATGACGAACTGTTATACGAAAATCAGCATGTAGGTAGAAATATTATAAGAATATTGAAAGAATTAATTTTAGAAAAACTTGGAATGTGTAAAGCATCATGTACATCAAGATAGCGATATGGAATATTTGACTTCAATTGCCTTCTATTTGACACAAATATGTCACTGTTTATCAGCAGGAAAAAGTTATGAAACACTCAACCTAAAATTACAGTTAATCCGTATTTTCCTTAACCGATCTTCAGCATTACAATACATTTCATTATAATTCAAATATTTCTACACCTCGAAACTACCTGAAATTTCAATTCTTACATTTTACATTTTAAAATTCCTTACATTTTCCGCCTTACTCATACAAGATGGAGAAATTAGGAGGTAAGTCTAATTGGTTCGGTTTTTTTACTTGCGCGTGGCTAGACCATGTATTTATTAGATCATGGATAACGTGAATAGTATTTCATTAATTGGTCACTGGGCTGCGCTATAATTTTTTGCGGTAAATTTGAAATAAGTGATGAATATTTCGAACTTTTTCGATTAATTTGTCGTTATGAAAATAAAAATTTTGGCCCGATTTTGCCGCCCCATAAATTTTGCCGCCCTAGGCACTTGCCTAGTTCGCCTATATGGATGTTTTAATATATGGTTGATATAATATTATGTTATATTCTACTTACGAACAGAATCAAGAAACATAACAAAAGTGAAGAGCAGCGTTAAGACCAAAATCTTCATTGTGGTCAGAGACAGAGAAATGATTTTAAAACAATTTCTGATACTGCAACTGAATGAATCTTGGATATTTTGCACTTGTATATATACTGGCCATTATCTCATTCTTGACAGAAATTTTTGTCTGTGTGTAGGTGACGGATGGGCTTTGCGTAAAGCGTACTTTTATTGCTGTAAAATCAAGTAATAAGCCGTTAGCTTAGTCAAATTAATCTTGATGCCAATTTCCTCGTTTATTATCTAATTTTGCTTCATTGGAATTACATTTGACATTATAAGATGCCAAAAATGAATGGGTTTCCTCATTGAATGTTACTTTAACATATTTTTGTGATCCTCAAAACCATTAGGAACTACCCCTAGCACATTTAACAAAATCTATCTCAGCTGCCGTTAACTAAATCAGCTTCCCAGACAGCTTCCCAGACTCTATTTAGATCTCTATTTTCATTTTTGTAAACTTTCAGAATGTTTTAAATATTTTACATTTTGTTAGTTTACGGAAATTCAGAGTATGCACAAATTTCCGAAAATTCCGGAAATATTCGGTAACTTATGGACGCACAGTGGGACAAAAGTGGATTTTTTTTTACAAATCTGACCAAAAAAACTGGTCAAAATTTGTGTGCGGTTTGAAATGTCTTTTTATTTAAATTAAATATTTTCAAAAAAAAACGGTATACGATTTTTTATGACAAATGCATGAATTCAGACACAATGGGAACAATGCTCATATGGAGGAATTTTGAAAGTTTTATTATTTTAATTTTAATGTGAAATTATAAAATTTTGGATAATTTCGGAAGTTTTAGAAAATTTGAAAACTTTAACAATGTTTCTGGTTTTAGAAATTTACGGACATTCAGAGTATTCAGAAATTTGACAAATTTTCGGAATTTTTCGGTAATTTATGGTAATTTATCGATAATTATTGATTATTCATGGAGATTTTTTTAATTCACGGTAAATTTCAAAATTGCCAAAAAAATTTCAAAATTTTCAAATTTTTTTAAATTTTCTAAAAATTTTGAATGTATAGAGAAGTTTATAGTTTCCAAGAATTTCCAAGTTCTTTAGGGTAATTTCTTTTAGTTTAATAAATTACAAAATATATGAATGCCAGTAAAATCCATTTACAGAAATTTAGATTATCCACAAAATTAGCCAAATTTCAGTAATTTATGGTAATTCATCGGAAATTAATGGATAATTACGGAAATTTCAAAATCAATTTTCAAAGTTTAAATTTGAAATTGTTTAACTATCTAAGTTTTAATTCAGTTGTCCAAACAATAAAAATTCTACAAATTTGTAACGTTTCCATTTAAATCGCGAAACTCAAACTTAAAATTCAAACTTTAGCGTTCAAAAATGAAAATTCAGCACTCAGAACTTGTAATCAAGAACAAGTAAATAAAACATTATACTTTAAATTTTAAATAGTTCAATTTTGAAAAATGTATTTAGAATTTTTATTCATTCTTGAAGCCTTAAACTATTTATAAAGCTTCAATTAAAATTATTTCAATTTTCATACTTTACAAATTAAAATAATTATTCAAATATTAAGGCTTTCGAATTGAAAATTCAATTTCACGCTCTCTTTATTTCAAATTTTTAATGTTAAAAAATTAGAAAAATGAGAAAACGCCGTTTTAAATTTATCAAAAATTGCAGATTTGGAATACCAAAGCCTTGCATATTGTTTTTTTCTTTCTTTGAAGTGTTATAGGACACGCTCAAAACACTTAAAGAGAAAAAATCGTTTCTTTTCAATTTTTTTCTTCTCAAATAATTTCATTTCTACAGAACATACTTTTAATTTGCATAAAAATGTCGACATCAGTGTCAAATAATTGAGTAGTTTATTTATTGTCCTTCAGCCCTACTAAAGAAAAATAAATATATCAGAAGAACAGGCTCAATAAACTATAATCCATGAGATAACGACTGTAGTGTATGGGTGCAAATAAAAAAAGTTCACATTATTCGATTTTAAATTGAATAGAAAATAATTATTTCAGATCAATATAAAACATTTTGCTTCGTTTGATATTAATTACAATAAGTGTACAAATAATAATTTTCAAAAAAAAGAAGCACGTTTTTATTTTATAATTTTCCTATTTTTAATGACTTAAAATATGAAAATTATAATTTCATTATCAATAATCATCATAGTACATATTTTACTAATTTTTTCGCGCTCAATTTGTACATAATATTTTTTTGAAATAAACGCAATATCTTAATTTTCTAATTATACTTTTTTCGTCATATTAATAAATTGAAAGGAAATTATATGCATGAATTTTAACAAAGCCTCAATTAGTTCCAATTTATTAAAAAAATTGTTGAAAAAAAAAATATATTTTTTATTTGTAAATTATTGAAATTTTTGGACATTTTTAACAATATTAAATTTTTTTTCAATCTTCTCTAAATCTAAATTACTTTTAAATTGTTTGGAAACTGCTTAAGCTTCTAAATATCTTTTGAAATATTTCAAGTTTTTCTAAGCATTCCTAAAAATCCCACAAAATTAAAGAAAAATTCGTAAAATCTTAGATTCTTTTTAATCTTTTTTTTTATTATCTATACCGACAATTTCTTTTTACTGTTAAATTGAGATATTGTCCGTTTTCGTCAACAATTTCATTTCTTTCATCTCTTTAAAAATGTGAAAATTCTAAAAAAATTATAGTGTGGTAACAAAATGTTACGAACGATATTTCCCAATATTGAAAAATCAATAAAAACTAAAATTTGCTCTTTTATCAATAATGTTTAGAAACATTAATAAACCATTTTTATCATTCATAAGATTCTTAAAGTGTACGTTTGGAAGCATTCCAAAAAGGTTTTCTGGAATTCGAAATCCAAAAATTGCTGACTAAAGAGGGGGGATCGTATATTTTTAACAACAAATTTTGTTGCAACAAAAATTCTGTGAAAAATTCACTTTCTCAATTACCAAAGGGATAGTTTTTCTTCAAGGAAAACTAATTTTTAGATATGATCCACATTCAAACTTTTTTTTATTTTCTAATTTATAAAAATATTTTTCAATTTTCCCTTGAAATTAATTTTCTTAAATAAAAAATCATTTGAAATTATCCCAGGAATCTTAATAATTTTTTTTATTCACTTGAAACCTTTCAAAATTCTGAAAAGCTTTATTTAAACAATTTATCTATTATATCGTGATTTACTGACTTTAAAAATAATACCTTCCCTAATTGCACACACCTAAATGGCGTTGAGTCTTATATCTTGACCATTTTTTGATTTTTTAAACAAATATTGTTTGTTTAAACAATTACTTTTCCAAAAATACTTTTAAAATCGTATTTTCTGAATTAAACATAATATTGAATGATTTCGAGGAGTAATAAATTCTGCTAAGAACTTTATGTTATTGTTTATAAAATTAATTATTGTTTTTTTTTCAAATTTCCTTCAAATTGAGTATAGATGGTTTACATATTTTTTGGCGCATAATTTAATAAATCATAAAAGTCATAATAAAATCTAAATTTTAAAAGCATATTTTTTGTTGCTTCCTTCATATTTTTGAACGAATAAATATTGTTTAAACAATTACAACGTTTTAAACAGAATTTACTACTTCTCGAAATCATTCAATATTATATTTAATTCAGAATATACGATTTTAAAAGTATTTTTGGAAAAGTAATTGTTTAAACAAATTATATTTGCTTAAAAAATTAAAAAATGGTTAATATATTCTTTCTATACACTATACAGTCAAAAAAATAATTATCTGTATTTTATTTCATTTCATTTTTTTAAAGTTTTCGAAAAAAAGCTGCTTAAGCAAATCAAAATTGTTTAAACAAATATAAATTTATCAAACATTAAAAGATATGTATCAAAATTATATAATTATTCAACAAAAAGTAGAATAGGATACCAATTTGAGAGAAAACTGGACATCTCTGGGTCAAGTTTTAGAAATGTTGAGAATAAACAATAAGTACTTTTTTAAATAATTACATAATATTTGTTGAAAATTTTACTTCTTCAAACAATGACAAACTATTACATTTCAATCAGAAAATACGATTATTTTTTACATTTTTTGGGAATAAATAATAAATAACACAACACTTAGTGTATTAGTAAAAATGTAGTACGGTGGTCCTCGATCAACTTTAACCGTGAGTTGATATTACTTGAAATTTTCCTTCGGGATATGATTAAGGACTACTTAAGGAATACTTTCCAAGATGAATTAAAATCGTAGAGTGAGCACTTTTTTTTAATTCAATTTTTTCGATTTTTATCTTGCAAAACACAAAAAAAAATTTGTTAAGCTAATAATTTCTTCATATTATTTATAAATTAATTCTTTAGATAAAAATGAAAAGGAGTTTGCCTACTCAACATTGTTTTGATTTGTAAAAACAAAAAATTCAGTCACTGAAGCGAATATAAAGTTAAAAATAATACTTTTCGATATAATAATAATGTTAGGAAAATAATATAAGACGCATTAATTTGACTAAGTAATTTATATACTTTTTCGTGAAAACACATTATTATGTTGATGTAAATACACATTGTTCTAACGAACAGATAACTGTACCAATTTAAATAAATTAGATTTATCAAGTGGTCTAGGATTATACAAGTAAGTATATTTTTACTACGTTTTCATAAAAACAGTTGCTTGACATAAACTTGATAGAATATTGAATTTATGTTGAAAGATTTAGATGTTCAGTATAAAAATAATAGTTTATAGATAGTTTAATATGTAACAGGCAAGCAACGCTAAAGTTCTTTAGTGACAGACATTAAAAAACCATACCGCTGCCTACAATCATTAAAAATCATGCCCGAACGCACGAGGAAAGTCGATTTGTTATTTGTTTGCTTTGTTGGACAAAATGTAAATCCATGATTGTGATAACACCAGGCTTAAAATTAAAAATTACTGAACTATGTAAAACTTATAATGATCAAAATGAGTGCCTCCCAAGAGTAGTACGTGCTGGTTATAAAACAAAATTGTACTCTAAGAATGATAAGACTAAAATCACACAAATTGATTTTACACAATTCCAAATGAAGAAACAAACAAGTTCAACAGACAATGTGAAATGTGAGTGTTTCTTTTGTGTAAGAGCAAGAAAAAATGGAATGGAGAAACTGAGTGCCAATAGTGTTATTGGAAGCAAACGTGAGTCGCGATCGGGAAAAGAATTAATCCAGAAACCTGTATCTGAAAAACGGTGTTCGAATTGTTTTTCCATAATACACAAAGGTAAAAGCCACATTTGTAAAAAATCTACGTTCTTAAATAATATTAGAGACTGTATACAACCTGTAGATATTAAAGTTAAAGAACAAGTAGTTTCTAGCTTGCTAAAAAACGTTGTTGAATGTAAAGATAAAGAAAAATCAAACTCTGTGCAACTCTCACAACCGCAAGGTGGGAAATATTTACAAGTTACTGTAGGACAGTTGAAAAAAACAAAAAGAAACTCTATTTACTGTTGAAGACTTTCAAAAGATTAGAACCTCTTTCAATTTGAGCTCTAAAGATACTATAGTAAAATTGCGACAGCAATTCGTGTCGCAACTAAAAATGCAAAAATAATTGAACCAAACGTAAAAAGAAAATTATTAGGTAACAATCATACTTTAGATCATTTATTCGACTGTAAAAGTTTGGATTTCACACAAGTTAAAGGAATAATTAATGTTTCAAATATCTCTCAGCATTTCGTTCAGTGCATTAATTTAGAAGAAGTAATAAAATTTGTAACTGAGTGACGCGAGATTGAGGCAAAACACTTAAAATTTGGTATAGATGGTGGAGGCGGTTTTTTAAAGGTCTGCTTGAGTATACAGTCTGTCATTGAAAATAGTTCTTGTCAAGAAAGTAAAAAAAAATGCACCCGACAGTCTTATAGTGATGGCATAGCAATGAAAAAATTAAAAGATTTAAGTGTAAAAAAATTATTCATTATTGGCTCAGCTCCGTGCGTTCAAGAAATTTACGATAATGTTTTGTAATTGTGGGAAGTATTGAAAATTAAACATTTTGAAGGAACTATTGCAAGTGACTTGAAACTTGCAAACATTCTTGTTGGTATAATGTCGCACCCGAACATGTTTCCATGTTGTTGGTGCTATGCAGATAAAAATAATCTGCACATCACTGGCGAACATAGAACTGTAGGTAATATTTTCCTGAATTACATGGAATGGCTTGATGGAGGTAGCAAGAGAGATGATGCAAAAAGCTCCAAAAACTGCATAAATCCGCCGATCATTCAAACAAATGAGGATAGACTAATATTAGATGTAATCCCGCCTCCGGAATCGCATTTATTATTAGGAGTTGTCAATACTCTGTTCTCACACATGTTGAAAGAATTCGAGAAAGAAGCCAATGATTGGGCAGAACGTTGCAGTGTTCAGCGTGGAATGCATTATGGAAGTCCGTCTTTTAATGGAAACAATTGTAAAATATTATTGAATAATCTGGATTTGTTGCGTTCAAATGGTAACATAGGCTGCTTAAAATATGTCGACGTATTCGAAAAGTTTAATGCTGTTGTTGATTCAACATTCACCAATTGTTTGAAGCCCACATACATAAAGAATATCAATGATTTCAGAGAGTCATATTTATCATTAAACATTTCGGTGACACCAAAAGTGCATGCAGTTTTTTTCCATGTGAAAGAATTTTGCAGTAAATATAATAAAGGCCTCGCTTTCTATAGTGAGCAAGCCATGGAATCAGTGCATTATGATTTTTCGACCACATGGGCCAGGTACAAGGTGTCTCAAAAAAGCCCAGATTATGGAATGAAATTATTGAGAGCAGTCTGTGACTATAATTCACAACATGTGTAGTATGAAAAATAGCGATGATATACTTGTATAATTCTAGACCACTTGATAAATCTAATTTATTTAAATTGGTACAGTTATCTGTTTGTTAGAACAATGTGTATTTACATCAACATAATAATGTGTATACACGAAAAAGTATATGAATTACTTAGTCAAATTAATGCGTCTTAATTATTTTCTTAACATTATTATTATATGGAAAAGTATTATTTTTAAATTTATATTCGCTTCAGTGACTGAATTTTTTGTTCTTACAAATCAAAACAATGTTGAGTATGCAAACTCCTTTTTATTTTTATCTAAAGAATTAATTTATAAATAATATGCAGAAATTATTAGCTTAACAAAATTTTTTTTTGTGTTTTGCAAGATAAAAATCGAAAAAATTGAATTAAAAAAAAGTGCTCACTCTACGATTTTAATTCTTCTTGGAAAGTATTCCTTAAATAGTCCTTAATCATATCCCGAAGGAAAATTTCAAGTAATATCAACTCACGGTTAAAGTTGATCGAGGACCACCGTAGTAGTTATTGTATAATATTGAAGCCTCTTAATATTTTTGAGGTTTCAATTTCAATGTGAATGACACCTATGTATAAAAACATATGACAAATCATGTTATATTTTAATGAAGACTAAATTTTAACCGCAATGTGATAAACTAAAAATTTTACTCCAAAATGACCATAGTACAAAAAATAGAATTCAAATGTTTTATGGATTTATTAACATCACTACAGGTAAACAAAATTTTTTTTTTAAATATAAGTAAACTTTTTAACTACCAATCAAACAAAACAAAAAACGTATTTTAAATTAAAATTTATAATTGTAATAATTTTTGACTTAGGTGATAATTACCTTTGAAGAAGACCTGCAATAAGGTTGAAACGTACGTCGGTATTAGATGACAAATAAATTATGATTCTTCAACATCTGAATCCTTTGCCTTTGTATGTGACCGTATGACCAAAGTAATTTATTCATAATGAATAACTACGTTATTTAAAAAAACGGTCGAAGAAAATTTACAGTGCGGAAATACTCTAATGCACTGAATATACATATACATATAAAATTAAAAACTCTTCTTGTTTGAGAATTGAACTTCTTTGTTTAAAATTCATTTTTTTGAAGATATATAATTTTAGTTGACAAATATTTGATTAAAAATTTAATTATTTTGTTAAAATTCTATCAGTTGGTTGGAAATTTATTTATTTTGCTTTAAAAATCAACCATTTGGTTGTAAAGGCAAATGCAATATATTTCGACTTTAAATTTTAAGTATTTCATATTGAATTTAATATGGTACCTATACATTTATATTCCTTCTTCTGAAAACATTTTGTGCTCTTAAGTCTCTTAAAATATCATGTTTGTGTTGTTCCTGTTTTATTTTAAGCGTTTTATCCAATTAAATCAAAGAACAAATTTTGAAATAAAGGGGTTGAAAAAGTTAAAAATTATAAAGTTAAATTTATTTACAATAATTTATGGTAATTTATCGATAATTATTGGATAATTATGGAAATTTTTTCAATTCATGGTATTCAGAAGTTATAATTGATCCAAGTCCTTTTGGGTAATTTCTTCTAGTTTCATAAATTACAAAATATATGAATGTCAGTAAAATCCACCGAACGGCCTAATCCATAAATTTATTGCGGGGTCCATTATCGGTAAATTTTGGAAATTTTGAAAATTTTGATAATTTACAGAAATTTAGATTATCCACAAAAATTAGAAAAATTTCCTGAAACTTTCGGTAATTTATGGTAGTCCATCGGCGAAAATAAAAAAAGTTTGAACTATTGTATTTTAAATTGAATAGAAAATAATTATTTTAGATGAACATAAAAGTACAAATAATTAAACAAATAATTCATGGAATAAAATTTTTATTTTACTAATTTTTTCGCCCTCAGTTTGTATAAAATATTTTTTTTTAATAAACGCAATATCTTAATTATTCTGATCATACTTTTTTCGTCATATTGATAATTTGGAAGATAATTATATAAATGAATTTTAACAAAGCCTCAATTACTTCAAGTTTGTTTAAAAAATGGTTGAAATTTGAAAAAAAAAGGAAAATATCGATTTTTTTTCATTTCTGCAAATAACTTCAATCGTTGCAAGCAACTTTTGAGTGTTCCGGATGACAAGGTGTTTAAAACAATATAATTCGATTTTTTCCTGAAACTTAAAAAATTGCCTTCAAATCTTCTAGATTCTTTTTTGACATTTATCGAAATTTTTGGAAATTTGTAACAATATTGACAAATTTTTGTAATCTTCACTAAATCTAAATTGTTTTTAAATTGTTTAAAAACTGCTAAAGTTTCTAAACATCTTTTGGAATATTTCAAATTTTTCTAAGCATTCTTAAAAATCCCGCAAAATCAATAACAATTATAATTTCCTCTTTTATCAATACTGTTTAGAAACATTAATTAACAAATTTGATCATTCGAAAATTGCTGACTAAAGAGGGGGTGGGTCGCATATTTTTTGAAGAATAGCATTTTTTGCAACAAAAATTCTGTAAAAAATTCACTTTGTGAAATACCAAAGGGATAGTAGTTCTTCAAGGAAAAGTACTTTTCAGATATGATCCACATTACAAATTTTTTTTTATTTTCATATTTTTCAAAATATTTTTCAAGTTTCTCTTAAAATTCATTTCTTCAAATAAAAAATCATTTGAAATTTTCCCAGGAATCTTTAAAAAAATTTGTATTCACTTGAAACCTTTCAAAATTCTGAAAAAGCTTCTTTTCCCTCAATCTTCAAAAATCTGGATTTTGTTTTACATCCTGTAAAATCTTTTTAAATTTTAAATTGTTTTTTAATCTTTTCAAAACTTCTAAGCCATCCAGATATCTTTAAAAATTATCAGCATTTTTGATAAAATTTTAAAAAATTAAAACAATTAAAAAAATTTCCTTAAAATCTTCCAGAATCTTTTTTAGGAATTTTGGAAATCCTTTAAAATCTTGTTAACTGTCCTGTTTAAGTTTTTTAGAAAAATGCTAAGATTCTTGGTCAGTTTTTTCATTCTCTTGCAACAAATATTTGAAACCTGTTTTTTGAGTATTTCGAAAAAGGTGCATTTTTTCATTTCTAGCTCCTAAATAAGTTGATACTAAAACCGAAATTAAACTTATTTAATTCGTTAAATTTTTATCTGACTGTGAATCATTTTCTATAAATCTTGACAAATCTTTAACATTAAAATATTAAAACTTCCGGAATTTCTTCAAATGATTGAAATCCATTAAAAATTCCTTGGAATCTTTTAAAATATTCTAAACATTTAAAAGTCTTTGAAATATTTTTAAATCTCTTGAAACCTTTTATTGCTCTTTAAACTTTCTTGCATGTTTTAAAAATACCCTAAAGTATTTAAAATTTACTGAAATGCTTTGTAGTTTTTAAAGATACCTTAAAATCCTTTGACATTTTTTGAAAATCTTTGAAACTTATAATAGCTCTTGAAAATTCTTTGGAATTTTTAAAAATACCCTAAAATCTGTAAAATCCTTTAAAAGCACTTCAAATGATTGAAAAAACCCTGAGATATTTAAAATCCTTTAAAATCTTTTGAAAGCCTTGAAATTTTGCATAGATCTTGAAAATACCATGAATTTTAATAAATTTTAATTTATATCTCCATCTAGTCTGAAAAAGACGAAAATAATTTGTCTGTATTAGAGAATTTAACTTTGATCGATAATGTAGAATTTCCGTTATCTGCAGTATATGTGGTAGGTTTTCTCAACCGATTGAAAAATTTCCATTTTCGATGATAATACAGATTCCTACATGAATAATTATTGTGTAACACCTGGCTAAAATAGCGTATATGAGAAAATTAGTATCTATCTCTGATCCCTCTGTAGCTCAATTGGTTAGAGTACCTGACCGGAAATCAGTTGATCCGACATCCTACAGAATCCGCAACTACAGCAGCTTTTTCGAGACTTCCTCTCGACCTTCGTAGCTGCCCTCCAGCTCCTAAACACCAGTCGCTTATAAAGATAAACTAGCTATCCTTACCTGGAATGCTAATGGCTTATCCGTTCCCAAACGACTAGAACTAATTCTACGCCTTCAAGAAAAATCCATCGACGTCGCCTGCATTACTGAGACTCATCTAAATTCCACAAAGAAACTCTATATTCCTGATTTTTCCGTCTACCGAAAAGACCGCTCTTCCTAGAAAGGCGATGGTGTGGCGCTTCTAGTTCGCAACACTCTCCGCCACTCGGCCATCAGCACCAACTAATCTCCTTGCGAAGTAATTGGAGTCGAAATTCATTTTGTCTCTGATCCTCTTCGCATTCTTTCACTTTACTCCTCCCCCCCCTTCCCAGGTATCAACGACATATCCAAAATACCTGACCTCTTCAACACTACTATCCCAACTCTGGTTGCTGGTGATCTTAATGTCAAACACAGGGCCTGGAGCAGTCAAAAAAATAACACCGAGGGTAACGCTCTCCTCAGAACCTTAACTCGACATAATCTAACTATTGAGGCCCCGTCAGAACCCACTCACTTTCCTAGCTCCTCGAAATACCAACTTGATATCCTAGACATATTCTTAACAAAGAATATTGTGATTGACAAAGACCCATGGACTCTTTCTGAACTAAGTTCCGACCATAACCCAGTACTCCTAGAGTTGTCGGGTACCCCTGCACTCTCACCTCCCACAGTATCTAAAATCTATTAACTCCATCTCGAATATATTCTCGAAACTTCCACTTTCAAATGCGGCGATATCAAATCTACTTCTGACCTGGATGCAGCTCTTCTAAACAACGCCAGCGTTGATGATGCGGCTACAATACTTTTCCCTAGCCTGGAAAGAGCTCAGCCTCCAGCTTTCGACCTATCAGCCTACTCTGCACTCTCAGCAAACTAGCCGAAAACATAATTCTCACTCGCTTTTATGACTTTGTCACGAAAAACATTTTTCTCCCTGACTCCCAGCACGGTTTCCGCAAACGTCATGGTATAGCCCACCAACTTCTCCGTGTCTCCGAGTATATCTCTGAAAATTTCAAGAAGGGCAGGCACACATCCATGCTTCTTCTGGACTGTAAACAAGCCTTTGATAGAATCTAGCACGACGGACTTATCTATAAACTCATCAAGTTAAACTTTCCTCACTATCTTATCGGTTGAATCAAATCCTTTCTTACGAATAGGAGCTTTAGAGCTCGTTTTGGAAAATCCTTACCGGAACCCCAACTTATCACCTCCGGTGTCCCTCAGGGTTCCAAACTTTCTCCCTCTCTCTTCAACTTTTTCTGCTACGACATCCCTGTTGATGAAAATATTCTCACGGCTCAATGCGCTGACGATGTTGGTTTTCTTGAAACCTCCAAGGTCATCAGCCACTGTTCCTCTCGCTTAAACAGATTTATTTCTATCGTTCTTGACTGGTACTACAGATGGAGATTTGAAATCAACAAATCTAAATCGGAAGCTGTCTTCTTCTTACGTCGCCGGCGCAAACCTCACAAAATCTTAGTAAACTCTTTTCCCATTGAACGGAGTAACTCCGCAAAATATCTCGGCGTCTTTTTCGACAAGAGACTAACCTGGGACAAACAAATCCTCGCCACCCGCAATAAGGCCAATGGGGCTTTTACTTCACTTGAACCCTTCTTCAATAACCCCATAGTTTCTCGAGCCACCAAATCTCGTGCCTTCAACGTCATAATTAGGAGCATTTGCACCTACGCGATTCCTATCTGGGACTCTGCTGCTCCACAACGGCTTTCAAAACTTCAAGGCACCTACATGCGTCTTCTCCGCTCCGCTTTAAATATCCCGTGGTTCATCTGCAATAAACAAATCCTTGCTGAAACCAAGCTTTCATCCATCACCGAAGCAACTCACTCATACGCTGCAAACCTTCGTTTGTCAGTGGCTAAACACCCAAATCCCAGCATCAATTGACTCGCGAATTACGCGAGTAAAACTTCTGACCGCTTTAGAAGGCCTTGCTATCTCATCTCACCGCCTTAATTTAATTCATCCATCTTTTTCTTTCCATTTTTCGCTTCAAGCGCAAGTATCCTTGCAGTTTAACTGTCTCGGACCACCAATTTCGATGTTACCTCTTTTCTTTTTCAACTCGGTTCATAACCTTCTAGGTTGGTAACCAAACGAGAAGGGGTTTTAGTCTGCCCCTTCAAAAAAAAAAAAAAAAAAGCGAGGCAAATACCTTATCAAGCGCAGAGCGTGATGTGCAACAGACGCGCGCCTCCAGCGCGCTCAATCTTGCGAGCGAAGCGAGCCGCTCGATACAAAATTTCCGGGTGATATGCATGAAAATTCGAGAAAAAGAAAATTATGCACCACCCTAGTGAAATACTATATGATACGATCGAAGTAAGTGATGGTCATAGGGACCATTAGAAGAAATTATTAAGAGGCATCGCTATGGAACAGCACACCTGCGACATAGAAGACGATATGTTTCAGGGTAAACAAACAAGTTTTCTGTGCATTGGTTAATCTGGAACAAGCGTGATAGAAGTAAGCTTTGGAAAGTCCCTAAAAGAGTACGGAGTCAATGAATGACTCCTAAAAGAGTACGGAGTCAATGCATGGCTCCTAAAAGCAAAAAATAAACAATATTTTCAGCTAGCAAATCGAGTGTAAGAGTAAATGGATAACTGATTAACTGGTTCGATATTAGGCAAAGTGTTCGATAACGATGCGTTATGTCTTCTTGGCTGTTTATTATATTAAAAGATAAGTGTCTAGGAATGGCTCTCCTTGACGATGAATGTGTGGATCGCGGGACAGTGAAGATGCGTGGGTTAACGTCCACAGTTGATGAGGTTGTTATGGCAAAGACAATAGAAGGCTTGCAGAGAATGTTAAGCAGACTGAATACCAACATAAAGAACATGGACCTTAAAATGAACGTCAACACAAAAAAAAGTATTGTGTTTGAAGGAAAGGATGAGAAAACAGTATGCAAGATTGCCTTAGACGATGAGAGAATAGAAAAAGTTGATAAGTACGTGCATCTTGGTAGTTTATGTACTAATGACGGAATGTCGATGGAGAGATCAACAGGCGTATAAACATTTCTATACTTTCACCCACTGTCCTATGCGGTTGCGAGACCTGGACATGCCAAAAAAAGGATGGCATGCAATTCCTATGCAATATGTGCGGTAAAACGCTGATGGACAAAAACAATAATCAGAGGATTCTCAAAGAATCTGACTTAGAGGACCCACTGTTTGACAAGAGAGAAAGAAATGTGTGAAGATGGTTTGGGCGTGGTAGATGGCAGCATAACCGGAGGCATACCTACGATGGAAATAATTGTGGGTATGTGTGCATGAGGCCCGAAAACGAAAATATATAACAAGTCATAAAACACAAGAACTTGCCTAAAAAAATGTCTGGGCGTAATTTAAGCTGAAGAGGTATGCCGGGACAGAAAATTGTGGCGACAAATAGTTTATAAGAAATGCATGATGAAGAATGTCAGTGGTGTGAGAGATGGCTGAAGCGAAAGACCTTGGATACTAATAGGCCCGAGTGGAGAGCTTTACATGTTGACTTTGTGAAGCATTTCACCTTATGTGCTGGCTAGAGAGATTGATCAGCGGCCTGGGTCAAAGCAGTCTTGCGGAATAATTGTGTCACGCTTCCCAGAAAAGGATTTGGCTTAAAGGTATATTAGTAATAAATAATCACTTAGAAGTACTAAATCATACTAAACTGTGAGTCTACTAGTTTAAATTCAAGAAATTGAATGTGAAAATTTATTTCTGAATCCGTACCATTTTTTATTAGTTCGAAAAATTATATATGCTAAGCATTTGAGCAATTTCGGTTAATATTAACGTGTGTCATATATGCACTTTACTTCGAGTAAACACTATTTTATAAAACACCTGTGGATCCTCTCGTTAAACACTCCATATGTATGTGTTTGGCCCCATCAGGTCAGGATTTTTCTCCAACCTCAAAAAGCCCCCCAAAATAGCCAAAATAGCCCTTTTTGTTCATAAAAAAAAGGAAAGTTGTCTGAACTTTTGATCAGACTATGTTGGTCTTATGTTTTTAAGGTCGCTGAATCCGAATCCGGTGGCCGTTTGGCCCCATCAGGTTAGAATTTTTCTCTAACCTCAAAAAACACTCAAAAATAGCCAAAATAGCCCTTTTTGTTCATAAAAAAAAGACAGTTGTCTGAACTTTTCATCAGACTATGTTGGCCTTATGTTTTTAAGGTTGCTGATTCTGAATCCGGTGGCCGTTTGGCCCCATCAGGTCAGGATTTTTCTCTAACCTCAAAAAACCCCCCAAAATAGCCAAAATAGCCCTTTTTGGTCATAAAAAAAAGAAAGTTTTCTGAACTTTTGATCAGACTATATTGGTCTTATGTTTTTAACGTTGCTGAATCCGAATCCGGTGGCCGTTTGGCCCCATCAGGTCAGGAATTTTATCGAACCTCAAAATAAAAAAAATAATAGCTAAAATAGCCCTTTTTGTTCATAAAAAATGTAACCGGACCATATTTTTGCAGGTTTTTCGGGTCACTGGATTTTAGAATAATTTTGATTAATCCCTGTTCAGAGCTTCTCTGCTCCTAATCTCAAAACCGTTAAACCTAACCTGAAACCTGCCTCCAGTTAGCCAGAATAAACTAAAGGGCAAAATAAGCCCAAACAAAGTTAGCTTATGTTTCCTTTGTCGCTAAGTGTGGATCTGGGGCTTTTTTTCTCGGAAAAGTCCAAGTCTATCCCTAACCTCAGCAGAAGCTATTTTGGCCATTTTTGGGTGTTTTTTGAGGTTAGAAAAAAATCCTGACCTGATGGAGCCAAACGGCCACCGGATTCGGATACAGCGACCTCAAAAACATAAGACCAACATAGTCTGGTCAAAAGTTCAGACAACTTTTTTTTTGTGTGCCTGTGTTATTAATACACAATTCGCAACCAGGATCACTTACATTCGCTGATGATTCGAAGCATATCTAAACCACTAAACTCGCGTATTCTACCGGGCGCACTAACCAACTTCGCTATCGAACCACTTATATCTTGGCTACAAAATCTCGGCCAAGTATTTTGAGGCAGCGTCGTACCAACTCAATTTTTCTTTAATACGGCATTTTTTTATTAATTACTGAGTACTTCTAAGAGTTCTAAGGCAAGTTAAAAATTTTCGAGACATTAATGGAAAATTTTTTATTGAGAAAGAATTTAGAATTGAATTTTACAAATTTCAAAATAGGCTCGAAACTTTTTTTCTTGATATATTTAAAAAGTTAACGAACTATCCAAAAGTAATAAACAATAAAAAAAAGTCAATGTGCAAAAATGCTTAAATAACCTTGATGACAAAAAAATATTTTCTGCTATACAAAAACCTCCATAAAGCGCACAGTTTTCGATTAATCTAATTTTTCTATTATACTTTTTAACTCAGTCCTTTCTTGCGCGATTATTTCTATTTACTTTTCTGTATGCGAACAATTTTAATGATTTCCTACAGAAAGGATTAATTGCGAGTTTAGACAATAAAATGTGCTATTTATAAAGAGAGAACAATTTAAGAATTCGCGTTCGGTATCAGTCAAAGAGGAACAATTAAAACAGCCTTTCCAGAAATGAGTCATTTTATTACTAATTTTTATATGATTTTTGAGGAAGTTGAGGTAAATGCAACTGTTTTTGGTTGAAATTGTGTTTTTTTTTTGTTTTTGAAAATTCAATCATTTGGTTGGAAATCTATTTATTTTGCTTGAAAGTTCAACCATTTGGTTATAAAGGCAAATATTTAGTCTAAAATTAATTTTTGTATTCGTTGAAAATTCAACTAGTTGGTTAAAAAATAATCTTTTTAAGTTGAAAATTTAACTAATTTGTTGAAAATGCAATATATTTCGACGTCAAATTTTAAGTATTTCATATTGAGTTTCTTATGGTACCTATACATTTATGTTCCCTCTTCTGAAAGCATTTTGTGCTGTTAAGTCTCTTAAAATACTATGTTTTTATTGTTCGTGTTTTATTTTAGGCGTTTATCAAATGAAATCAAAGAACAAATTCACACTTGAAAGGGGTTCAAAAAGTTTAAAATTATTTTGGAATCATTCAAAATCTTCTAAATATCTCGTTGAATTTACTAGATTTTTAAAGAATGTCTTAAACCTGCCAAAGTGAAACATTTTGCTTTAAAATATTTTACACTCTTTTTCGAAATTTTAGGA
>CAKNWW010349184.1:0-13214 GCA_932074435.1 Andricus kollari | reverse complement strand
TTTTTTAGCTTGAGAACTTATCTCTTTTGTTATAAATTTCTCGTTTTACGTAGAAAAGTGACCTTTTTTGTTAAAAATTCATCTATTTGGTTGAAGATTCAACTATTTTGTTAAAATTTGTTGTTTTTTTCCACGGAATAACTTTTCTAACTCTGTGAGTGATGTAAGATATTTCATTCGAAAGCCGTATTTTTTTAACTGTTAGGGCCGTCTGAAGAGTAAGTTATGATGTTTATAACATCTTTGGTCGTAAAAAGATAAGACTACAGAAAAATTAGATTACTCAAGCTTCCTTGGTAAAAAGTTCAACTACCTTGAAAAAAATTCGTCTTGCTTTAAAGTTAAATATTTAGTTCAAAGGTCAACTGCTTTGTGAAGAATTTGTCTCTTTTGCTTGAAAGTTCAACCATTTTTTGTTTAAAAGTTAATTTGTTTGTTGGAATTTAATTATTGGTAAGCTGCGGAAAACTTAAAAATATTGTATAAATTATATATACATTATATTATATTATATTATTATATTCACCAATAGAATTAAGGACGACTGCCAAGGTGGAGACCAAAGCATAAGCGATCATCGTTTTTCAAGCAGAGAGAAAACTAATTATTCCAGTGTATAATTATAGATTATATCAAAAGTTTAAAGTCTTCATCTTCTCGATTATAATTGTTCGGTACAACTGATATCACAGATGTTTAGGCCACAATTTTATCATTGATAAACACGCTAGGAAATGATTTTTGCTGCAGAGTAGAATTTAAGCTGATAAAAATTTGATTAATCATGTGTTTACATCTATTATCATTTTTAATTATTTGCATATTTACATTATTTTGTATCATTTGTCACCTGATACCAACAATATTTCGTAATAAATTTATTTTTCTCTGATAGAGAGTCTGAACTTCAATATGAATTGTGCAGGTATTATCATAGCTGTATTTGTAATCAACGCATCCAAAGAAACATTTCTTTAATTTAATGATTTGCTGGCTCTAAATTAACAAATATTGCATTTAAAATACGTAGTTTATCGGTGCGTGAATTAAATAGTTCGTTTCTTTGCATTAAAGAAATATTGCGTTGACTAAAAGCTAGATTAATTGAGTCATTCATCATATGAAGTAATTTGTTTGTCTAAATATTAATTCATTCACTAGCGAGATGTGTATGGTTTGATAAGTAAAATGATGTAATTCATTCCAAATAAAAATTGGCTTCAAGTACAGAAATACATTTTTAAAATAGCTTCATACACGATACGTTAGAAAAAATATTTTTTAAATTCATGATTTGTACCGACTGGAAAAGATCTGGTTATTTGTTTCATAAAAAAATGCAAGTTGACTCTAAAAGATTTTGTCCTTCTAAAACGCTTTTGCTATTTTTTTAAGACCTATCTTCAGCAAATGGAAGACCTGAAGCTATACGCTATTTCAAAACAAAAACTGAAGCTGGTGGATCCAGGGAATGGTTTTGAAGAGTTCTCTCAACTTGGCAAGGAAGATCAGGGCAATCACATCTATGCCATCCCAGTTTTCACGCACTAATTTGGTTTCAATAAATGTTCGAAACCGGCGAATGAAAGGTTCAACATAGTCATCTGCGTTGAATGAACTGCGTAAAAATCTGCGAAGCGGATCTCGATTGCACGTCCATGAATTTCTCGTCAGAGGAGGACTTTAATATCAGGACAGGAACCACGATAGTGAGGGATCCAATCTTTGACTGTAAAAGAGATTCCTGATTCCAGAAACAAAAGGATTCATTATTAAGATTGAGGACAGGGTTGTCCGCACCAGGAATCATCAAATTGTAGACGCGCAGTTATAATAATGTGGCTGAAATTATACATCAACAACTTTTCCTAAACCTAGCACTTTTAGCAGAATGGCTTCTTTTCTATAGATACATTCCAGAGCCTGTTTTGAAAGACGAAGATTACTTCTTATATTGGGTTGTTACTATCCAGACGGATCAATATATTTCAGCCAATCGACCCGACATCGTGATGTGTGAATCTCTATTAGTCAGTAGGGTACTAGCATCAGTTTAAGAAACTGAAATACTATGGAGAGCTAGATAGTAGCTTTAAAAAATCATCCAGAGGCAACTAATGTCACCTTGAATGCTTGCCAGCCGCTGTGCAAGGATAACAAACAGATATTTCAAACATCGCATTAAGTTAATTCATAAAAAGGTTATCTAATCAAGCACTTAACTTTGTTAGTGGCTGATGACAAAAAAAACCAGGACGAAACTCGAGAAAAAGCTTGAACGGATCCCATCTTAAACTGTAGGTGCCCCCATCATGACCTTTATATCCAAATTTTTATCGCAAACATCATATTTTAGTTTAACATTTTATTAATTAAGGGTGAAAAGAATTTCGGATTACATGTGGTTTATATGCATCACTCGAAAACACCCTGGTATTGTACGGCGGGAACCTACTGGAGCATCCCAGGCTTCTTCTTTGGTCAATGAAGTAACTATGCCGCTTGTTATGTTTATCCTTACTCGTCTTGAACAGCAACGGAATGAATAGATTCCAGCAAGAGCATCACGACTCTCCAATATCGCGAAAACGTCACCATCAGATGTTGATATAACAATGTGTTCGTTGGTGGGCATAGGCTCATAACGGTTTGGTCCTGTTAACACTTTCAAGTGTTTGTCGGTAGGAAAAGTGTATTTTCGAAATTCAAATACTCGGTGCGGATTCTTATAGGGAATGAGCCGAATAAATCTAAGTTGTTCAACTCCACATTCCTTTCCATCAGGAGAAGGAAGCATTATAGGTGCAACAGTGCACCTGGAAGGAGATGCCAGATATGTTGCAGGAGATTTCGTGGACCTGCCAGGAGGAGACATGGTCGTGGCAGGAGGAGACATGGATCTTAAAGAAGGAGCCACGTGACTGCAATGAGGTGACCTTGACCTGGAACGAAGAGGAGGTTCGGCAGAAAGAAGAGACCTCTCAGGTGAATGTGGTCTTTCAGAAGAAGGTTCGCCGCGAGGAGCATAAGGAATCGGGGCGCCATTAGGTAAGCAGTCGAATTGTGAACTTATCTCTGCAATAACAAAGAAATAATTGAATCTTTTTAAAGTATCTGTTTCGTGAATCGATGGCAGTATTGTGAGGCAAGATCGAGGAAAGGAGGAATATTTGGGACCAGAAACTTCTTGAGAGCTTAACCAGCAATAGGAAGGGAATATTATTTGGGAGGGTTTCTGTAAAAGTTTGTTGAAAATAGAGCCCGAAGCGCAAGTGTCACGATGATAATGGATACCTTAAAGCCTACAGTGCTTTGAGCAATTTCACCTTTACCTATACTTTATTACATGGAAAATGGTGAGAAAAAAATGTTTTTTTCTAATTAACTTATTTCTTTCGAAGATTGAACTATTTTGCTGCAAATTCCTTTTTTATGACTACCCAGATTAGATTGTGCTTTGGCAGATTTTTCAAGGGTGTAAAAAGAAAGATCGAGTTCATTAACTAGCTATTTGTAATAAAAATTCAAACAGTTGAAGACTTTTCAAAAATGTTGAGACCATTTTTTTCAAGATTTAAAAATTCTGTTTATGACTAACCATAGTACTCAGAAGCTCGAACAATTTATCCTCTCTGTTTTTTATTTTATTTTATTTTTTTGGATAAAAGGCAAATTATCAGAGTTATAGCATTTTCAAAATCCCAAAAAACAAAGGAAAATAAACCTTTCAGACCAAGCAACGAACGGTATAAAAGAAAAAAAAAAAAGAAAAACGTTGCTTTTTGAAAGACCTGTAAGACTATGGGAACAACTGCTAAATAAGCAACATTAAAAATGAAAAGAAAACAACAATTTTGGATAAACCACACAAGGTGGTAAAAAATAATTTTGAAAATAAAAAAATAAAACTCAATATGGTACCTATATCAATTTTATTTCAAGGAATATATTCACCTATAATTTATTTACTTTATTTCTCCCCTATTATTATTTATTTATTGGTACAGTGCTGAGAGAAATTTAATTTTGATTTCAAATTATATATATATATTATTATAATCACCAATAGAATTAAGGACCATTGCTAAGGTGGAGACTAAAGTATAAGCGATCTTCATTTTTTTCGAGCAGAGAAAAAACTAATTATTGCAGTGGATAATTATAGATGATATTATATGACCAAAGTCTTTATCTTATCGATTGTAAGCGTCAAACTTGGCCTTTTTAAATATTTACATTAGGTAAAATTGATTTAAAGGATTTTTACGTCACAACTTTATCTTAGATAAAGAAACTAGCAAATAATTTTTGCCGCAGACGAGATGTTGAGTTGATAAAAATGTGTTTAATACTATGCAGTAATTATGTAATACTCTACTTCGCGAAATATCAGAATAAGTGTGGTGGTGGGACATCCTTCGTATATATTGTAACGTGGTTCTGGAAATAAAACTCACATGACTGTAAGAAAAACTTTCCTTGATCTCGCCGAAGGCAAACCTAACCTCGAAACTCGTTATTTTTACGAGACTAGTCATCTTCTTGATACGTTGAGAACAGCTTACACTGATGTCGGACATAAGCGCACTAGATGTAAGAACATACAATTTTTGTACAAAATTGCAGATGACAATATTCTCTAAATTCTCTAGCTCGTTCCAGGCTAACGTTACGGAAAATTCCGTAATGTTAGTCAGTGACTTTTTTGTTTATGAACAGTTATTCTTCAGTTCTAATCTGCAGATGAACAAAACTGCCAAATAAATTAATTTTTTTAGAAAACTTGTTTTAGCTAATAAATATTATTATTTATGGATGTTCGGTTGCAATTAAACATTATTCTTAAACTTTTTAATAAGAAAATCCATGTAAGTAATGCATTTAAAGTCCGAAAATTCACAAAAATACCAAAGAAATTTTTCAAATTTCGCCCAATTCATTTAAATTTTTAGGAATTTGATGCAAGCCTCTTAAAATTCCCTTCCCTGAATTCCATTAAATTCTCCTAAATTTACTCCTATTTCGCTGAAGTCAATTCAACTTTAAGGATTTTCTTCTATTCACAAATATGAAATTTAATAATAATTTAGTACAAATATTTTTAATTTATTTAGTGTGTGCACAATATTTTGAGACCTAAGATGCCCTAGGGGAACATCTAATCCATGTTTTCAATGAGATAACATTTTTTGCAGTAATTTTTTGACAAAAGCAAGAAAACCATTACATTTTAGTTTCACATTTTTTGAATTAATAGTGTTAAGGACTGTCGTTTACATGTGGTTTACACTTATCACTTGAAAACACCCTGAGATTGGGCGGCGAGCACCTACTATAATTTCATGGATTTCTTCTCGGGTCAATACGGTAACTATGCCGCTTAATATGTTGATCTTTACACGTTTTTGACTGCTCTGAAGATATATATATAGATTCCAGCAAGAGCATTATGACTCTCCAATATTGCAAAAACCTCACCATCCAATGTTGATACAACAATTTGTTCATTGGTTGTCACAGGGACGAATAAATTTCCTTTTCTAATTTGTAGTAGTTTATTGGCAGGAAAAGTATATCTTCGAAGTTCGAATATTCTTTCAGGATTCTTCATGGAGATAAGGCGAATGAATCTTAGGTGTTCAAATCCATATCCCTTCCCATCAGGAGAAGGAAGTCTTGTCGGTGGAGCTATGTGGCTGGAAGAAGTTGCTGGGCACCTTGCAGGAGATGTCGTGGACCTGGCAGGAGGAGACATGATCACGGCAGGAGGAGAATTGGTCTTGGCAGGAGGACACATGATGTTGGCAGGAGGAGACATGATTGTGACAGGATGGGAAATAGTCCTGGCAGAAGGAGGTATGGTCTTGGCCGAAGGAGACATGTTCTTGCCAGAAGGATACTTGGTCTTCACAGGAGGAGGCATGGTGTTTGCAGGAGGAGACATGGTTGTGGCAGGAGGAGACATGGTTGTGGCAGGAGGAGAAATGGTCCTGGCAGGAGGAGACATGGTCCTGGCCGAAGGAGACATTGTCTTTCCAGGAGGAGACTTGGTCTTAGAAGGAGGAGACTTGGTGTTGGCAGCAGGAGACATGGTTTCGGCAGGAGGATACATGGATCTGGAAGAAGGAGCTATGGGACTGCCATGAGATGACCTGGACCTAACTCGAAGAGGAGCTTCATTAGGAAGAAGAGTTTTCTCAGGTGAATGATGCCTTTTAGAAGAAGAAGGTTTGCGATATTTTTAATTTACTTATTATTAGGAATTTTCTCTGTATATTCTAAAAGAAATAGAAATTAAAAATAACGGCGATATCTTTCAAAAATATTGTATTGTCTTTTTTAAATTTAGGGCTTATTCCTTAGAGAAAAAAATTTGCTTTTCTAGGCGTAAACGAATTTTTGTTGTTATATTTATATCTTTTGTTTTAATTGAAGAATCAACACATTTATTTTCAGACTTCAATCTAAAATTTGTATTGGGCATTCTTATACATAACTGGGTTGAAAATTCGAGCAAACATCATATTCTAGTTTAAAATTGTTTTTATTTAATGGCAAAAAGAATTTCGAATTACATGTGGTTTATATGCTTCACTTGAAAACACCCTGCGATTGAACGGCGGGAACCTACTGGAGCATCCCAGGCTTCTTCTTTCGTCATTGGGGTAATTATGCCGCTTGTTATGTTTATCCTTACCCGTCTTGAACTGAAACGAAATGAATAGATTCCAGCAAGAGCATCATAACTCTCCAATATCGCAACGACATCACCATCAGATGTTGCTAAAACAATGTGTTCATTGGTTGGCATAGGCTCATAACGGTTTGGTCCTGTTAACACCTTTAAGTGTTTATCGGTAGGAAAAGTGTATTTTCGAAGTTCAAATACTCGGTCTGGATTCTTATAGGGCATAAGCCGAATAAATCTAAGTTGTTCAATTCCACATTCCTTTCCGTCAGGAGAAGGAAGCCTTATAGGTGCAACTGTGCACCTGGCAGGAGGAGACATGGTCGTGACAGGAGCAGCCATTGATCTAGATGAAGGAGCCATGGAACTGCTAGGAGGAGACCTTGACCTGGCATGAAGAGGAGGTTCGGTATAAAGAAGAGACCTCTCAGGTGAATGGGGTCTTTCAGAAGAAGAAGGTTCGCCGCGAGGAGCATAAGGAATAGGGGCGCCATTAGGTAAGCAGTCGAATTGTGAACTTAACTCTGCAACAAGAAAGAAATAATTAAATCTTTTAAAGTGTTTTTTTTGTGAATGGATGGCAATATTGGGAGGCAAGATCGAGGAAAGGAGCAATATTTGCAGCAGCAACTTCTTTGAAGCTTTACCAGCAATAGAAAGGGAATATTATTTGGAAGGATTCCTGCAAAGCTCGTACAATTTATACTCAGGGTCTTTTTTATATAAAAGACAAATTATCAGAGTTCTAGCATTTTCAAAAACCAAAAAAAAAAAACGAAAGAACATTTCAGACCAAACAACGCTCGATATAACAAAAAAGCCAAGTCTAGAAAAGAAAAAAAAATTTGGACAAACCACACAAGCTATAGAAAAATTGAATAGACAAAAGTTTCTCTTCCACAAAAGAGTGAACACTCATTCAAGACTGTATTCGTTAAAGCCGAAGGAGCTTTAACAAAAGTGCGGAGGGATTGATTTTTTTTATAAATTATATATATTATATTATTATATATTTACCAATAGAATTAAGGACGATTGCCAAGGTGGAGACCAAAGTATAAGCGATCATAATTTTTTTCAAGCAGAGAAAAAACTAATTATTCCAGTAGATAATTATGGATTATATTATATGACCAAAGTCTTTATCTTATCGACTATAAGCGTCAAGTTTGGCCTT
The DNA here is from genome assembly GCA_932074435.1 of Andricus kollari. NCBI lineage: Eukaryota > Metazoa > Arthropoda > Insecta > Hymenoptera > Cynipidae > Andricus > Andricus kollari. Next base: position 5,349 of record CAKNWW010349184.1, on the reverse strand, counting down.
CTTAGATATTTACATTTCATAAGACAATTTCAAGAAAAACATTAGTTACCGAATTTTGTAAAACTGATATCACTGATTTTTACGCCACAATTTAATCTTGGGTAGACAGATATATTCTCGTTTCTTTGAATCAAAGAAATATTGGGTTAATTAAAAGCGATATTAATTTAGTTATTCGTGAAATGAAGTACTTCGTTTACTTAGATATTAATTTGTTTACTTGGCAGATTTTTATCTTTTAATAAGTAATCTGATGTGATTCATTCCAAATCAAAATTTGCTTCAAGTAAGGAAATATATTTTTGAAACACCTTGATACACGATTTGTTTGAACAAAAAAAAATTGTTTGATTCATGATTTCTACCGCGTGGAAACGATGGATAAGTCTTCCTGGATACTTTTTAGGTTATGCAAATTGTTTGTTGAATTAATATTCGATCAACTGACTTACGTTTTTATTTTAAACATTACGTCACAAGGTTTCACGTCGAACGCTCTTCAAAACTCGACTAAAATAAAGGACAAGTAGTTCGAAAAATCTGAGATTCATGTAATGACTTTGACCACAAAAATAACATATTTATGTTTTAGGTTATCAGAAATCAACTGCTACGTCGACAAGTTTTGCCCCCTCAGCAATTAGTTCCGTCACCGTATTGTTTTTTGAAATTAGGTGCTCATTCCATAATAAATAAAGAATATTTTCGAGGGGTAAAAGAATTTTTCATCTCATATTTGTATCTTTTTAAATCTAAAATAAAGACAAAAATTTGTTAGACCGAAAACCAGTTAGCAAAACCTCTAAGACATTTTTTCCTGATAAAGTAACATTAGTGGCACTAATTTTTTAACAAAAACAAGAAAATTAGGGGGTTGGGTTTAAGAAATTCAAATTTTAATCGGTCATCAAGTTTGCAAATGCGAGCCCGAAATCCATAAACTAGAGGTGTTAAGGAAGATTAAAGCATCTTGAATTATAACACACTGACTTCTTAATATAATTAGCAGTTACAAGAAATATTTTAATCCATCTTCGGATCGCAAACATTATATTGTAATTTTATATATTTTTAAAGTAACGGGTTTACATGTGGTTTACATACTTCACTCAAAAACACCCTGCAATTGTGGGGAGGGAACCTACTCGAGTTTCTCTGATTTCTTCCGGGGTCAATGGGGTAACTATCCCGCTTGATATGTTTATCCTTACCCGTTTTGGATTGTTATAAACATTTGAATAGATTCCAGCAAGAACATTATGACTCTCCAATATTGCATAGACATCAGCACCGAATGTTGATATAACAATTTGTTCGTGGATTGGCATCGGCAGAAAAACATTATTTCTTATTCTCATTTTGAGCAGTTTATTGACAGGAAAAGTGTATCTTTGAAGTTCCAATTTCCGGTGCGGATTCTTATGGGGGATAAGCTAAATAAATCTAAGGTGTTCAACTCCACATCCCTTTCCGTCAGGAGAAGGAAGCAGTGTAGGTGCAGCTATGTATCTAGAAGGAGGAGCCAGGGACCTGACAAGAGAAGAGGTGGACCTGGCAGGAGGAGACACGGTATTGACAGGAAGAGAAATGGTCCTGGCAGGAGGAGACATGATTTTGGCAGGAGGAAACATTGATCTAGAAAGAGGAGCCATGGAACTGCCAGGAGGAGACCTGGACCTGGTATGAAGAGGAGGTTCGGCAGGAAGAAGAGACCTAAAGGGGAATTATATCTTCCAGAAGAAGAAGAAGAAGGTCCGCCGCGAGAAACATAAGGAATAGGGGCGCCATTAGGTAAACAATCGAATTGTGAACTTCACTCTGCAGCAAGAAAGACATTATATTTTTTATAGTTTAAATGAGGTTATTCACAGAATATGTCGCATTGCCAGGGGTAAGGGCTAATGAGAAATGTGACATCATAAAAGAAAAATATAAATGTAAATAACATTTTTATCAAATGGTTGAAAAAACGAAAATCAGTTATTCTTCTTTATAGTCAAGCATCTAAATACACACTTTATACTCTAGTACTTGCTTGAAAGCTGAACTTTTTTGTTGAATACTCAGTTCATATATTGAAGATTTAACTTTTTTGCAAAAATTTGCGGAAATTGATGTATTATGTTATAAATTCGTCTCGTTTGGTTGAAAGTTGATTGGCTGAAAATTTATATTTCTGAATTAAAAAATTGGAATGTTTTGTAAAAAATGAATATTTTTGACTTAAATATTCAACGATTTTGTTACAAATTTGTTTTTTTTTTGAAATTCAACTGTTTCTGATTTGAAATGAAAATATTTTTTGGTTGAAATATTGCATTCACATTTTTGTTGAGAATTGATCTTTTTTGTTAAAGTTATGAATATTTGGTATAAAATTGGTTTTATTTCTGGTTGAAAATTATCTTTTCTGCTGAAGATTTAGCCATTTAATTTTTGGTTGAAACTTCAACTGTTTTGGACATTTTGATTAAATTACATTTGTAATTAAAAGCTGCTTTGGTTGATGTATCAACTATAACATGTTTTGTTGATAATTCAAGTTTTTTTGTTTGAAAAATCATCTATTTAATTGTCAATTCACATTTTTGTTAAAAATTTATATATCGGTTTAGAAATTAAAAATTTGTGTTGAAAATTGGGTCTTTTCAGCTTGGAAATTTAACAATATATTAGAAAATCAAACTATTTGGTTAAAAATTATTTTTTTCTGTCGGGAAAGCCTACTTATTATTATGATCTTTCATCACTGAAAAATGTTTTTCCTTCATTCAATATTAATGAATATTAAAATCATCTTTACTGGTCGAAAATTCAACTATTTTGTTAAAAATTCGCATATTTGGTTGAAATTCAATTATGTTGTTGAAAATGAAATATGTATTTCGATTTGAAATCTGAGGAAAAGTGTTTGCTATTGATTCCAATATGGTATCTCCATTAATTTTATTTTAAATAATATATTCACTTATTCCTCATTAATTTCTCCCCTATTATGTTTAATTAAGGATAATTGCAGTGGATAATATTTATCATTTTTTTCTTCGGGATAAGCTTGAAGTTTTGCATTAAGAGAATTCTCCTATTGAAGGAGCCTCTGCTGAAATGGTTTTTATTTAAAAAGAACTGAATGACTGTCTCAATAAAATCACTTATTTTGACCATCTTAATGAGTCTTACAATTCTATTCCAGAACTATTTTCATAAAATGTACACCAAACCGAACAATAAATTTCTTCTCCTGAATTTCTTACAATATTGAATACAAAAATTAACTTATCTTGCTTCTATCTACTGCTTGAATAATTGTTTTTAACGCTTCAGCTGCTATATTACTTTTCAAATTTTGGCGCCCTTTTCTTCACTTCTACTGTATGTTCGTTTAATTTATTTTCCTCGACAGTCACTTTTGGGGTTAACTTTATGGGAGCAGGATGTCTTTCCAGCCTGCTCTCATAATAATAAGAGCAATATATTTTTGTTAATTTTAAGATTTTATTTAGTTAATAGTCTGTTATCAATGATTTTAATTTTATTCCACACACAAATTTTGAGAAGTCTTCATTGAATTGAAATATGGTAACTATAATACTCATTATTTTGAACTCAGCCTCTATCTTTATTATGATATTATTATTCGCTAATCAAATTACAATTTCCTTCTTGCAGCGACATCCATAATTAAACTCTACTTCAAAAAGATGACTTTTAGTAGGATTATTATTACATTTTTTAGATTTATATAAATTGGTTGCCCTAATGATGAAAATGGTCTGCATTCCCTTGAATTCTTCTCAATTTACTCCTATTTCACTGAAGTAAATGGAATTTTCTTCTCTTCGCAAATATTAAATTTAACAATAATTTAATACAAATATTTTTAATTTATTCAATATCAAAAATTCTCTCTTTATATTCTAACAGAACTCGATAATACGAACAACAATAACATGCTTAAAGATTTTTGTAGTATTTTGTAAAACTTAGGGATTATTCTTTAATAAATAGCAAATATTATCTAGGCTGAAACAAGTTTCAATCCTAAATTTGTATTGTCTTAAAACCGAAAACGAAGCACATTATTTTTAGACCTAAAACGCCCTAGCGGAACGTAAACCATTTTTCCTCAATAAAGTACATTTTGTGGTAGTAATTTTTTTAAAAAAGCAAGAAAATTATTATAATTTAGTTTTACATTTTTTTAAATTAATAGTGTTAAGGATTGCGGTTTACATGTGGTTTACATTGACCACTTGAAAACACCCTGAGATTGGGCGGCGGGCACCTACTATAATTTCATGGATTTCTTCTCGGGTGAGTACGGTTACTGTGCCGCTTAATATGTTGATCTTTACACGTTTTTTACTGCTCTGAAGATGTATATAGATTCCAGCAAGTGCATCATGACTCTCCAATATTGCAAAAACGTCACCATCGAATGTTGATACAACAATTTGTTCGTTGGTTGGCACTGGGACGAACAGATTTCCTTTTCTAATTTTTAGTCGTTTATTGGCAGGAAAAATGTATCTTCAAAGTTCGAATATCCGTTCAGAATTCTTCAAGGAGGTAAGGCGAATGAATCTAAGTTGTTCAACTCCACATGCCTTTCCATCAGGAGAAGGAAGACTTGTCGGTGGAGCTATGTAGCTGGAAGGAGTTGTTAGGGACCTTACATGAGACTTTGTGGACCTGGCAGGAGGAGACATTGTCATGGCAGGAGGAGACATGGTCCTCGCTGAAGGAGACATGGATCTAGAAGAAGGAGCTATACCACTGCCATGAGATGACCTGGACCGAACTCGAAGAGGAGGTTCATTAGGAAGAAGAGACTTCTCAGGTGAATGATGCCTTTCAGGAGAAGAAGGTCCGCTGCGAGGAACGTAAGGAATAGGGGCGCCATTAGGTAAGCATTCGAATTGTGAACTCAACTCTGCAACAAGAAAGAGTTGATATTTTTTTATAGTATTTTTTTCGTTAATGAGTATCCATATTGTAAGGCAAGACAGAGAATAGGAGGGAAATTTGCCTTAGGCAACGTCTTGGAAGCTTTACCAACAATATGAAGAAAATATAATTCAAGAGAGTTTCCGGGAAACTTTTATTCACATTTTTTTTCTTTTTTAAATATAATATAAACCTAATACTATGTAGAAAGTTAATCTTATTGATGAAGAATTCAATTATTTGGTTAAAGGTTGAACTACATTGTTTTAAATTCATTTTGTTGGATTATGTGGTATCTCGTTTGTTGAAAATTTAACAGCTTTGTTGCAAATGCTTTTTTCCGTTGAAAATCAATTATCCCAGTTAAAAGTTTAAATACTTTCTTCTTTGTTAATTTTTTTT
>CAKNWW010349182.1:0-11313 GCA_932074435.1 Andricus kollari | reverse complement strand
TGAAACTAAGGGCTGAATTTGCTGTTTACTTGCATCAAAAATTAAGAAGGTTTAATTATTCAAGGACTTATTAGGTTTAAATAGACACCTGACTACATTTTTTGTTGATAATAATGAACACTTCTCTTTTGTTATTATAAAAATTTATTAGTAGGTCAGCATTTCATGTTTCCTTGGAATTAAATTTCCCAATTTTCAAATCAATATCTCGTTTTCAAGTGGACATTGTGTGTCAGAATAAAAATTGGTAAGATACTCTGATATACCTACCTTATACGTGCTTCTAAATCAAAATGATAACATTTTATTATCAATTGTACGAAATATTGTATTATGACGTACAAATCGTTAAATCTCTAGGACTGTTGAAACAGATTCGTTTTCAAATTATCTCTGTTTATTATCGTTTACTAAGCTTAAAATTTAGTGAAGAAAAATAAATAGAGATTACGTAATTTTGAAACGCGTCTTGTTCAACTGTTTGGTTAAGAAATAATCTGTTTTTGTTAAAAATTATTTTGTTACAATTTTTTTTTTCGCATGACACTTTAACAATTTGGTTAAAATTTAGTTCTTTATTGACACAGGTTCTTGGCGTTAATTATAGGCTTGATTAATTTTTAAAGATTAAATAAGTAATAAATTTAGCAGATGAAAAAAATTCTAAGATTTAGAATCTTTGCCCCTCCACTAAATTGTAAAGAATATATAAAAACAGACGCCTTTTGCAAAACATTGTCTTTTCATAAATTAGTTTTTACTTCTTCATCGTTATCTCTACCGGTATCTAAAAACAATGAAGATCGCCATTCTATTCTTTGCCTGCGTATTTTTTTTTAATTTTTCAAGTAAGTGTACTAACATAATATAATATTTACATCATTAGGAATATTATTTATAATTATTTTTAATTCAAAGGAGGTTTTTTGAGTTTCAATCGTGTGCAAAACTACTGAGTTCCCTGAAATATTATGAATTCCGCCGAATTGCGTGAATTCCGCTTATTCTTCTAGATTCACCCTGAATTCGTTTAGATTCCTGCGAATTCCTTGAATTCTGTGAATTCTCTGATAGTTCTGAATTGAATGAATTCTTTGAGTTTTCTGAATTTTAGGGTTTTCTTCAATTCCCCGATTTCAATGAATCCTATAAATTAACTAAATTCACCATATTCTCTGAATTGCCCGATTTCCATAAATTTTGCGAATTCTCTACATTCCTTGAATTTAGAGAAGACATTGAAATCTTGTAACTTATGGAATAAAGGAAGTGCCACGTGACCAAATGAAAATCTTGAAATAAAAAATGAGGATAACGCAATGTTCCAGATTATTTATGTTTGGAAATATATTACAATTTTGAAACAGCATTATTTATAAATCTTCTAATATGGCACTAGAAACAAAGGCTTTCATCTAAAATTGTAGTCGTAAACAAGATAATGAAACTTTGAAAATATTCTGTATACTCTTTAGATAAAACAATATTCCTAATCTTAAATTTTGCATCTCAATATACAGTATAAAACTTTCCATTGACGAATACATATAATAATGCTCCAGTTAGATACATTTATTAATTAATACTATTTGGTTTAGTATATCATTCAGAATTTTCTTTATTCAATTGAGTTACTTAAATTATTTTAAATTTTTTGGAATTGTTCTCAATTGCATGATATGCATTTAAACTCTTTATTATTTTTTGAATTATTCCTCTGGAGATGTGGACTTCCATGGATTTCACGAAGTCCACAAATTCAAAGAATTCCAGTGACTAATTTCCCTGAAATATTCTAAATTTATCTAAATGCTTCGAATCACCGGGATTATCGTTATTCCTTAAATCCTTTAAATTCCCTGAATTTACTCATTTCTAGAAATTCTACAAATTCACTCAATTTTCGAAATTCCCTGAATTTCCCCAATTTCAAAAATTTTAAGAATCTGCCGAAATATTCTAAATTCCTTTGATTCTCTTGAATTTCTATAAATTCATCTGAATTCTTCAAATTCCCTGAATTCTCTAAATTCCTCAATATTTATGAATTCTCTAAATTCTCCGAAATCATATTGTAATGAAAATATTAGAGGGAAAGAAGGTAGCAACATAATAAACTGGAGAAGAGGATAGTAGTTGACGGCTAGCGAGAGATTAGAATAGGGATGGGGTAATAGGAGCGAATAAAGAATATGCAGAGGCAAAAGTTAACTTAATGAAAAGGGTAGGCGATGGGGTAAGGAAAATATGAAATGAAGAGGCGTGAAAAGGGTATTAGGGAAACTAAATAAAGAAAGGATTTTAGGGGAAAGAAGGTGACCAGTTGGTGAGGACAGAGGAGTGGAAGGCAAATAGACAAAAACGTATTGCTGTAACCTATAAATCCCTTCCTTCAGGTCGACAGACTGACCGCCGCTCGCATGATTCGAAATATTGAGATGTGGGTGACTGTATTGGTAACGCAAAAATGTTCTAAAATCTGCAATTTCCGTATGGAGGGATGGGCATATGAGAACAGACAAGGGACGCGGAGAAAGATTTGTTACGAAGCGGGGAAAAGGAGTTACGAAAGAGGTAATTGAAGGGAAATGTGTTAGGGCATATTTAACATCCACAGATATGTAACATTGGTGGAGTTAAGTAAGATGCTCGACGTAGGAAGAGGGAGAAAAAAGGAGCGAATGAGGTTATAAGATGAATTCGCTCACCTCACGAAGATGCGGCCAAGAAGGTGGAGTGAGGCATATAAAATAGGAGATCAGAGAAAGGAATTTGAAAAGTATTAGGCAGGATGGTATATAGGCCTAAGTACTTACCTACTTACTAACAGTTTTTTTTCCAGTGTACAAAAGATTAATAATTCTTTTATTTTACAGAAGTTGGTGCTTTGGAGGATAAACCGGGACCTAGTCATAATCAAGAAACTCGACGTCGCCATCCTTTCTATATGCCTCCAGGAAGTCGCATTGTAATACATAAAATCATAAATGGCCAACCCGTGCCGAACCATATTGTTCATGGAGTTCTCCACCTTCTTACAAGAGATGATGATTCATCAGATAATAATCCATATGGAAACGCTACTGTAGTACTCAATAATGGCATTCGTTTCTACGCAAATCTCGAAGCTGTCCAAGGATATAATGCACAGGCGCATAATGATGTTTCTCAAGAATATCGCTGTTATATAACACGACCACGTGAATTTAGTTTGGAAGCAATGCTTGAGCCTTTTAATTCGTCACGTCAAATGGGGGGAATGGCGCGCATTCATTTCATAAGCCCACCCAACATTAATGTTGTAGGAGATTTACAGCATTCAGATTTTGGTTTCTAGTGGAGATGTTCGATTCTTTTAAAAAGATGGATCCTTTCATCGACCTTGAATTGGATCCACGTGAATAATTTGTTGGTCTTTTAGTTTGGATTTATGTATGCAAGCACGGATGTGTGTGCAGAAATTTCCTTATATAGTTATGGTCTCTGCAATTGCAAACGCATTTATGCACACAACCTTTGATATAGAACTTAGGTTTTTACAACCTATTTTATAGTATCATTTTCAAAATTCCCGACAAAATCGAGTGCGTAAGACTTAATTCTACGCCGCAAAATTCTTCATTTGGGGTCATTAAAGTTCTTTAGCTGGGGAGAGGAAAACTCACTTCGCTAATATAACCCGTTTTCCGATTTTCGTGTTTGGGTATACACTCTCAACATCATCGATTGTACACAGTTATCCTCTGCGTCAAACCTACCGTTCGACATTATTTGAACCCAGTGAAAACACAACCTAGGATCATGTCAAAAGACATCCACCTGAGTTCCAGCTGCACTTAAAATGGCTTTCCGTCCGCAATTCCGCCCGAGATGAGATTCATCGCGCAGCCACGGCCGTCGGTTGCATAGAAATTACTATTAAAGCAAATTTCTTCAATCACATTTATGCTTTCATACGTAACTCCAGACTGGAAGACTGCAACATAAAATACTTTCTTGAAATTTTCGTTTTATTTACTAGTGATTTACTAACCTCTATGTAAAATGTTACTCTAGACTGAAATATTTGTGGTGGTAGCAGTACCAATGATCCTAGCAGAGTAACTTTGATCTGTGCACGATTAAACTAAGGGGTGCTCATAGGGTGTACTTCGGGTCCTTATTTAAAGCCGTTTCGTCATAATTAATGCATAGCGGAAAAGCAGCCGAAATCATCGCTTTGTTTCCCAGCTGAACCCCCAAACAGTCAAGGTGCAACAGCTGGTATCGAATGATTAGAATGCAGGAGGAACCAGAGTACCTGAGAAAGATTACAAAATAAAGTAAATGGAATAGAGTGGTGAGATTCAAAATAGGAGAGGGTGTAAGAGCATGCAGGTACTGGATAAATGGACAAGAGAAAAGTGTAGATTGCTTAGGTATGAGCAGGAAACATGGTTGCATACACTAGAGAGGTGCACAAGTGATGAAGGGGGAGTAACAGCGTGGAAGATAGAGTCATGTTGATTTTGAATGGAATAAGTCAGGGAGAAGAACGGATGAAGAAACTAAAAAATATGAGAGAGAGAGAGAGAGAGCTAGTGGCGAAATCAATTCCAATTGAGATGGGTAATGGTAAGGAGAAACGGAAGCCCAGGGCAAAGTCGCAAGAGCTTAGAAGTAAGAATAGTAATTAAGATGAGATGATGAATATATGTAATGGTTTGTAATGATTCTCAAACCCGTAACAAGGAGAGAGTATAAACAAATAGAGAAGAATTAAAATAAAATAATTATTAATATAATCTTTTTTTATTATTGATTCAGAGTGGCCATTTTAATCGAGAAACCAAATTCCCGGTGATTTCCCGGTTTTTCCAGATTTAGAAAAAAAGATTCGGACCAACAACACAGCTCATTTGGATTGTATGTCTTTATAATTAATAAACCGCGGAATCTGGTTCATAGATTCGTGTTCGTTATCTCACATCGCAACAGAAAATGTAGAAATAAATAACCCTAGACCATTTTTGGATGCGAACATCACTACGGCGAATAATTAGGAAATGACAGCAGAATCAATCGGCAAGGTAAATCTTCAAGTTCAAACAAGCGATAGTATCCAGGATAAGGTCACCGAAGATGTTGTATGCATACCACAAATTTAAATAATTCAGAATCCAGATGAAAACTGCTTGGAAACGAGGTCATTGGATAAAGGAATCTACAGGCTTGAGTTGGTTAGTGAAAAGTCATTTCACCAAGGACAGGAACTGGACGGAGAATTATGGAATTAAAGACATGCCATGTTAATTACCATAGCATGTTACAATTAACTGAAACTGCTTCCAGAATTAAATTTGAAAAAGTAGAAGCTAAACCCTGCATACCGTGCATCAAGGTGCATCAAACTAAAGTTTAAAAAGGGAAAAGGAATTTCAAATTAAATTTGCATTTCAAGAATCAAAAACCTAAAAAATTCTTGCATAATACAGTTAAAGCGTGATGGTATAGAAAATTTTAATTGTTATCTTCTGGCAAATAATATCATAAGTTCTTAAACTGTTTGTCTTCTCTTACATTCAAGATATGTGAGGAAAAATAAACATACGTGTAAATTGCGTAATTGGAAATCATTTTTATTTATCACTACAATCAATGTTTAGAGAAGTCTATTTGTACAAAAAATATGATTCTGTTCAAGATTTAAAATATTTTTTTTAATTTGGCAAATGTCGGTGTATTTTAATTTAAATGTGGAATTATTTAGTTAATGTAGGATTTATTTTACATCGACACAGTACGGCACACTTAGGGTCAAATTTTCTTTTTAATCACATTAAATATCTGCTCGTAAATAAAATTAATTACATTTTATCAAAAATTAAAGTTTTCCTCATGATCCATCCAATACAAAATGTTTAGATAATAATTGTCAGGGTTTTCAGTAATTACATGGTTATCAGTTCGACTTCTTTTTATTGACGTTATGTAAGCCATAAAACCTACATTAAATTAAATATTTTGTTAAAAATTGTGACATTCCGACAATTTATGTATACTAGATTATGGAATTCCAGAAATATTGAGTGCTGTTCAAACAGACTCGTTTTTAAATTACACAATCTCTATTTATCCTCTTTGTCTGAGCTTACAATTTAGTGTAGGTGAATAAATAGTAATTGCGTAATTTTAAAACGAGTGTTGTTTAACTTTTGGTTAAAAAATAAATCTGTTTTAGTTGGAAATTCACCTATTTTGTTAAAAATTCATCTTTTTTGGTTGAAAGTTAATCTTCTTAACTGAAAATCTAACTATTCTGCTTTTGATTGGAAATTAAACTTTCAAGTTGCAAATTTAAGTATTTTATCAGAAATTCGTCTTTTTTTGACATGAGTCATAAGCTTTAATAAGATGATTGAAGTTAAAACAAATGTTGTGCAAAACTACTTCATTATCTATACAATTAAGTCAGGCAAAAAACCAAATGTATATACTTCAACATTGTCGATGGTTCTATGAGTAATAAATCTAAAAGATATGAAAAATTCTGAGAGCAAGAATGTTTGCCCCTCCACTCAATTGTAAATATTCTATAAAGCCTGTTGTCTTTCACAACATTTCTCTTATTAAAAATTGGTTTTGAGTTCTCCATCTTTATCTCTACTCTTATCTAGAAACAATGAAAATCGTATTTCTATTCTTTGCCTACACGATTTTGCCTAATTTCGCAAGTAAGTGTACATAAAATAATATAATATATATTTTTTTAATTCAGTTGACGAACTTTGAACTCTTTACCTGAATTTCCTGAAATATTCTACATTCCTTGGAATTCAGTCAATTTACTTTATTCTTCTGAATTCCTCAAAGTAGCTCTGAATGATCTAAATTTTCTCAGCTCCTTGGATTCTGTTTTTTTTTCATGAATAGCCTGAATTTCTTGCATTCGCTGAATTTTGTAAGTTCACTGAATTTCCCGAATTCTCTAAATTCACTAATCTGTCTACATTTCCTGAAGTTCTCGATTTCCATGAATACTAGAAGTTCCCTGCATCCCTTATATCCAGACAATACCTTGAATCTTTTGAATTCTTCCATATTTTCAGTAATCTTTAACGAATTCAAGAAATGTAGAGGAATCTTTAAAATGAAATAAAGCTAGAAGAATATAAAGAATTCTACAACTTCAAGGAATTCTATAAATTTGAGGAACAGATGGGATTAAAAAAGTGTCGCGTTACCAGATTATTTAGAAGTATATTATTTAGTTAAATTACTTCGAATTAGTTAAAATTCTTTGTATTCTTTTTTAATTGCAGCAAATGCATTGTAACTCTTACAAAATCCTTGAAATTACTTCAACTTCCTTGGAATCTTCTAAATTTCTCTAATTTCCAAGAAATATTCCGAATTTCTATAAATGCTTCGAATCACTTGAATTCTCGGCATTCCTCAAATTCTGTGAATTCCCTGAATTTTCTGATTTCTCCAAATTCTATAAATTCACTCAATTTTCAAAATTTCCTGAATTTCCCGAATTGCGAAAGTTCTTTCTTCTGCTGAAATATTTTGATTTCCTTTGATTCCCTAAATTTCCCGAATTGCGAAAATTCTTTATTTGGCTAAAATATTCTGATTTCCTTTAATTCTCCTGAATTTTCATGAATTTATCTGAACCCGTGCAGAAATTTCCCCGGTTGGCCTTACTACAAAAAGGTTTCTGGTCGGATCCCGGCCGGGCTACTCCTGATTGGGTTTCATTGTCAGAAACCGGCCGGAAACCGACCGGGCTACATTTATCTCGAATCACCTAGTCGGGAGTTGGCCGGTTCTTAGCCGGGCCAACCCTAGTAAGATTTCATGGTCGGGAGCCAACCGGGCACTGATCAGGATACTTTTTTTGTAGAAATTACACTCTTAAATTTACTTCTATGCCTGATGCCTTCTACCCCTGGCCTCGACGTAGACACTTGCCAGTTTCAGTTTTGCACGTCGAAAGAAAATTCACGTTGCACTCATGTCGCGTCGTCTCCTCGAAGTTCGCAAATAAACTCCGTTTTTAAAATCAATCTTATTTCAGTAATCAGTTTGAAAACCCCACTACTGCGCGATTAATTATTATTTTACATTAAAGTATGGTTTTTTGTATTCATTTTTTCCTTTCTTGCTTCCTAACAGTTCACCGTATTCTTTACGATGAACCTTAAAAGACAAACCAAGTTACCAATTTCTTGCCTGAAGCAACATTTTTTAACCGCTCTGTGGCCGGGATACCCGAACGGATCCCGGTCAATATGAAAGCCGGAATTCGACTATTTTACGGTGACGTTTTTAGCCGAATCCCGGCCAGTATCCCCGACCGGCTCCCTGTCGAATCTCTGTTACCATTTATACATGGGAATTCTTCAAATTCCCTGAATTGTCTAAATTCCTCGATTTTTGTGCATTCTCTAAATTCTCCGAAATCTATGATTTCAGTAAATTTTAAAAATTCTGTGAATTTCACGAATTTCTGAAAATATTCTGAATTTCTTCTAATTCCCTCATTCTTCTTAATTTCTCTTTATATCTTAGGAATACTCAGTATTCCATGAATTACATGCTTTCAATAAATCTTATGAGTTATACGGATTTAATGAATTCCATGAACTCAAAAAATGCTCCAAATTCAAGGAATTCCACGAATTCAACGAATTCCAGATTGCGAAAATCACGTAATGTAATATTTCCCAGAATACAGGAAACACTTTGAACAGTTTTTTTCATATTCTCAGCTATCATATTTTAATTAGAAGGGCTGAGGGGAAGAATGAAGGGATATAAGAAATTAGAAATGGGGAATGTAGTTTGCGGCTAGCTAGGGATGAGGATCGAGATGGAGGAAATAGGAGTGAATAAGGGTTGAGGAGCGGGAAACATAAAAATGAGGAAAATAATAGGAGATGGGGAAAGAGGAAATATCGGGTGAAGAGGCGTGAAGAGGGGGTTTGGAGAGCTTAATGAAAAAAATATGATTGGAGCAAGAAGGGAGGAATAGGTGACGATAGGGGACTGGAAGACAGAGAAACAGAGAGATATTGCCATAGCTTATAAATCCATTCCTTCAGGATACATACTGACCGCTTCTGGAATAAATGGAAATATAGAGATGTGGGTAAATTGTAATATATATCTCCGCATAGAAAGAGGCGCATATGAAAAGAAAAAAGGGGATATTGAAGGAGGTTTGATAAGAAGGGATGAAAACGTGTCGGGGAAAGAGTGAAGGGGAAGGGGGTAATTGGAGAGAAATGCACATATAAGAATGGAGAAAAGAGAAGGTAATATGGGTAGGGTCTGAGGCAGAAATCAGCTATGGAACATTTATATGTAAAGTTGGGTAAGTGCAGTGAAAGAGGAAAAGTGCAAGGAAAGAGTTGGGATGGGAGCAGGGAAGTTTACATTTATAATTAGTCAGGGTGTCGATTATATAAATTTCTCACCTCACCTCACATCCACTTTACTTTCAGTGAAGCATGCGATGGTTTTAATTGTTTACATATAGTTCTCTTCAACTGTTTTTGATAAAGGTAAATGTAGAAGTGAAGTAAGAAAGTTATATAATCAAACTTCTGCATAATCCGAGATTTTGATAACTCTGTGCGTAATAAACTATGCAACCAGCAATTCCTCTACCTGAGAGCTTATCTACTTACTAACAGTTATTTTTCCACTACACAAAAGTTTCATAAATTTTTCTTTTTACAGTAGTCGCTGCTTTAGATAATGAACATGAACCTACTCATAATGAACGAACTCCACATATTCGTCCTTTTACTTTTCCAAAGGGAAGCCGTATTACTATACATAAGATGATAAATGGCCGACCTGTGCCTAACCATGTTGTTTCTGGAAATCTCGAAGTTACGTCAATAAATCATATACCATCAGATAATAGACCATATGGGAATGCTTTTATAATGCTCAGTAATGGCACTCGTTTTTATGCACCTCTCAAACCCAGCCCTAAGTATGACGAAAATAACAACAATATGCAAGATGGTGCTCAAGAATACAGCTGTTTTATAACAAGACCACTTGGGTTTGGTTTGGAAGCATTACTGAAGCCTTTCAGTTCAGAACATCAAAAGAGTGGAATCGCACGCGTTGATTATATTGTTCGGCCTGACGTTAATGTTGCGGGATATTTACGGCACTCAGATTTTGGTTTCTAGTTGGGATGTTCGATTCTTTTAAGAATGTCAAACCTTTAATCAATCTTGCATCGAACCCACGTGAATTGTTTCAGTAAAAAATGGAATTCAAAGAAGGCTTGTTTGTACAATAATACTTTATATCATAATTTGTAAACCAATAGTAAATAAAAGACCAATTTCAAGAAAGTATCTTATTTTTCGCTCCCTCAGTTTGGATTCACTTAAGCTCTGGAATTAGGGGCTTCATTGTCTGAACTGTGTAAACTAACATTTCTAGATGCACATTTTTTTCTAGCTGAAGGAAGGCATTGTCCTCTGCGGATGCAATTTCGTTCTGATGTAACCGTCTCCTTGGCTTTACCCTATCGCCTTGGAGGATGCCTGGGTTACAACCTTGATCATTCTTCTCACAGATTGAGAATCGCAGGGAAGTTTCCAAATCTTTGGCATTGATCTTGAACCGTCTTCTTCCGAGAGATTTTGAGTAAGAGGTCGCTCAGTCAAGCTGGTTCTGCTTCAATCGATAATATTTGTATAATCTGTTGCATCGAGCTGCAAGGTTGGAATGTTGAAGGTTCTAGGTCCATGTGATCGTTGCGGATCTGGGGATGATTCTTGCCGAATTTTGAGGATCTTCTGAACCGCCTCTTCCCTGATTGCTTCTTTATCGTCTCCTAACGTTGCAAGCAGGAGGTATTTAGAGTGGAAAAATAAGCACCTCGCTGGAGTACCTGATCAACGACTAACTTTAGGCTTCGATCTAGGTACCGAGAAAGTTTCACCTCCTTCCATAAATGCTTGGCACCATAAGTACATGACGTATTGGTTTCGATCGTGAACTATATTGTCGCATAAACCTTCATCACGAAGTTCGCTAAGATGGCCAAGTTTCTGGAAGGTGTTTTGGTACCAATGAACAGCCGCAAAATTCGACTAGCGAAAGTGACTTACCTTGACTGGAAAAGCTCTCCAGAGCATCTATTAGCCACGTCTGGTGGACATATGCGCGACATAACAGCCTTGCACAATAGAAGTAAATATGCCTGATCCTTACTCAAAGATTTAAAGTCGACGTCTGGCAATTCAGTTTCAATTTTAAGGAACTTAGTAATAGGAAGCTGTTCGAAATTCTTTA
>CAKNWW010349180.1:0-13177 GCA_932074435.1 Andricus kollari | reverse complement strand
TAATGCTTTCAACAAAGTTTCTGTTTCAGAAAATAAATCAAATATGGCTCATTATTTCTTAACTGTCCCATTTATAAAAGTTTAAAGTAAAAAATTCATCCCCAGCACAAGCCATGTATTGTCAAATAGGGGCTGTCCAATTTGCACCGAGATATGCGCACTTGTATCATTAATAGTTATTTTCCCACGCTTTTCAAGTTATCCACTTTTCATACGCTATATGTACATTCGCATGCATACATACTTCAAAAATAGAACATTCCGTGAATGCTTTGCAGAAGAATTGAATCTTGTATGTAAATAGTTCAAGATTATAATTTTTAGTTAAAACAATTGGTGTAACTCACCCCCGATGATGCAGGGAATGACGAAAATAGCAACTATTTTCACATTCATTTTGGCAGATCTTCCTTCTTCAAACCGAATATATTCACAAATTCAGATTTAGTGTTTTTCTAGAGTGGGTGAGAACCTTAGTTGTAAGCTGTGAGGCGACCACAGTTGTTTGCCTTAAGTCGAAAAAATTCTCTGTATATATACCCTGAGACCAAATCATACCAGCCATACAAAAACGTAGATTTTTACACGTTGGACACGAAACTGAAATTCTTTTTCAATAAAACATTAATGTTTAAAACCTTGGAAGAAATTTATTTCTGGTCGTTAAAGTTATCTTTTAGGTAATAAAATCAAATTTTTAAGTGTTCTCGACGTTTCCACGAAAAACTAATACCAGCCACGTGCTTAGTATATAAAAATTTACAATAAAAGTTGCTACAGAAACAATTTTCTCCTGGTTTTATAGTAAAAAATATTTTAGATTCGTGTGCTAACTCTAAAAATGTATAATGAACATAATGTTTTTTACTTTAGTTTCCATAAACTCTCAAATACATAGCCTTATCTTTATGTACAAAATATCTCCAACATTAAAAAGCCTATTGGTCTGTGAAGATTTTTTTATTTAAAGAAATATTATAATTGAAATCAAAAATATACATTTCTTTAAAATGAATAGTCCAATCAACAACAGCAAATACACTTTGATAGTTGGAGCCAGTTAAGACAAGATTGCTTTTGTTCGTTGGACTGATCTATAGTATTGTCTCAACTGGTTGGACTACTAACATGTCTCGCCTCTGCTGATTAGACCGATCTGAAATCTTGTCTGAATTGGCTAAACTACCAAAGTGTCTTGTTTTTGTCGTTTGGACCGATCTGTAATTAATTAATCATGTCCTAATGGGCTAAACTACTAAATATCTTTAGATGTCGAGAATGCTTTTGGCCTTGGATATTTTGAAAAATTTACACATTGCCAGGACTGCCCCATTGCATTGCCTTTAGTGGATATACTGATTTTTCTTTTGACAATTAAACTGATCTACAGTCTTGTATTTATTGAATAAACTGCCTCCTGAGTTTAATCTTTCGAACAGTATTGACATTGCCAGAACTGCCCGATGATTTCGGTTATTATAGCCAGGACAGTGCTATTTTGTTGACCTTATTATCTGGACTGGTCTTTCCAGTTTTCTCAGTGTTATCAGTGACTGTGCTGATGACATTTTTTTTAAATATCTGCACCTGATCTTTAAATTTCGAACGGGACATTATATTCGCTTGTGGTCATATTCTTCACGTTCAACCCATCTTATCTCGGAAACGTTTGATTTTTTTAACTAGTGCACCCTGAAAGTTTTTGATCAAGAGGTTTTGAACTATACTATCTTACAATTTCAGCCCGAATTCAATGCAAAATACATGAGATCTTTTTATTATAAAAAAAAAAATTGTGCAATTATGTTCCAATGATTATATACATAAATATAAAATTTAAATTCCTAAATCTTGTTCGAAATAAAATGATTTGTGTTTGAAATACCTGGCAGGTCTCTGACAGTGAAAGTGTGAGTCCCAAATTTTGGAAATGTGTTTCAGTGGCATGAACTAACTATTATTGCATAAGTCATGTCTTTCTAGAATATTATGGGCGAGTTCGCTTCAGAAGTAGGACAAAATGCATGTTTCGTAATTTTCTTTTTCTGTGATTTACGTTTTTTCGCCTATTCTTTTCACTGTTTCATGGAGGTAAGTAATAGTTCGGAAGTAAATTTGTTAACATATAAAAAAGTTATGCAACTCCTTGTGTGTCAATATTTTCGTGTGTGAGGACGCGCTCTAACATTGACAAGGGGTTTTTTGCTGAAGTGACTGCTTCTTTCAAGATTTACCTTTGACCGTTTAATAAAGCTAAGTTATGGCTTAAAATTGCTTTTTCTCTATTAAATAATACCAGAGTTACCCATCTTTTTCTGCGTCAAGTCCGACGTTTTTTAGGACGCGCTGCTCTTTGATACGAATTTCATTTTTTTTTGATAAAATAAATGCTCATTTAATATGAATAATTTGATTCTAATAATCGAAGAAGACATTTGCATTAACTGAAGAAATAAATATTTGTCAGGTCACATTATTTTATTTATCAAAATGAATGCTTTATTGTTATAAATGCATATACTCTTTGTATCAAATAAAGGATAAACTTCCGAAAAGGGTGTACCATTATAGAAAAGGGTGTTAATCCATTATATTTTTTCGCTTACTCGTGGTTGAATTAAAAGGGCCAGACATAAAAGCAGATGTTTTTCATACATTCAGATCATTTGATTGAATAATATATTTTCCTCATTACAATAACGTATCATTTTTCATCTAACGGCGAATTAAAATATGAAATATAGTAGATAATTGACTGTATTATAATTGAGTAATAATATTACGTTGAGAAATACAATAAATGGATTTTTTGATATAATTTGACATCTATCGAAAAGTCAGAAAAGGGGTCACTTAATATCAGAGTCCTCATCATCATACCAGGTTCGCCGCGTATGCCTAACAGAATATAATTTCGTCTGGTAGTTCAGTGCCTATCAAATGACCTCCTGCTTTGGCTCCAACCTGTTTGCAGGCTCTGCCCGATCTCTCATATACTGCATTAGCCCTCCTACCTGCGTCAGTCCATCCAAATATTGCAGTCCTAAAAAATAGTGCGCATGCAGAAGATTTGAGAGCAGTATTGCAGCCAGAATCCGAAAATAGTGTACGTTTAGTTACAGATGCCTTCTTTGCGGTGACACCGACCCACTTGACGTCGAAACCTGAAACAGAGGGATAAAGATTTTAATGTAGATAATTATTGTTTTCATTTAATATGTATATTATGCAAAGTGAAATTGTCAATAAGGCGGTCTTGTTTGCCTCGTCCAACCACAATCATAATGCTTTCAACAAAGTTTCTGTTTCAGAAAATAAATCAAATATGGGTCATTATTTCTTAACTGTCCTATTTATAAAAGTTTAAAGTGAAAAATTCATCCCTAGCATAAACCGGATATTTTTAAATAGGGGTTGTCCAATTTGCACCGAGATATCTGAAAAGTATACCCCACCACCGTGCACAGCGCATTATCCCTCACTTGCTTGTCACACCTCGTATTGTTAGAAAGGTCTGTTTACACGATGTGATGAACTATTTTTACTCCATGAATAGAATGTTTCAATAGTATTTGAACTCCGAGGCGATATATCATGTATTGGCACGCGGTTTATGAACTGTATATTAGAGTTCCGAAAAATCTAATTTGAAGCAGATGCAAAATTTGCTACAGCAATTGAACAACGAAAAAAATTATTTGTGATATTACTATTATTATTTCATTTCATTTCTTACACGCCCATGGACTCGATAACCAAAGAAAACAGAATATAATAAAAATAATAATAATTACACTAATTATTTTAAAAAGTAGGCAAAGAGCTTTATTTCTAACTTCAAAGTAAAAACTGCAATATCATTTATGTCCAAAGTGTAAAGAAAATTTTTCGCTTCCGTAGAGCATGAAAATATTTTGAAAGTGCTTCTTTCTATTTTTTAATGATCCTGCTAAAATTACAACATGTTTTTAGTCTCTTCAGAAAAAAAGTGGAAAATAGGCCTGGTATCCTTTTGATATTAAACCCTTCGGATATTGATACGTTTACGTTCATACAATCACACTTATTCGTACGTATAACTCATAATAATATAAGAGCAATCAAGGCTTTAATAAATAATTTCATTCCGCTCACATCTGCAAAATTAGCAAAATTATAAATGCAGAATAAAAAACCTGTAACTAGCAATACAGAACAGGGAAACCTCAATCTACATGAACATTTCCAGTTGATCTTCATGTTTTGAAGATACACTCTTATCTTTCCTGCTTTTTGTTTCCAAAACAAAGTAATTATTATTTTAAGTGTATTGTAAGTGTTATTTACTTTTGCCTCCAGAAGCTCTTGAGACTGTACCCCTGAAGTTGTTCCGGAGATAATTCAAATTGTAGTGCTCGCCTAGTGCAACTGAGCACAACCCCCAGATTTGCAAAATTGAAACGGTTGAAAATTTTAAGTTAAAAAGTGACTCCAGGTTCAAATAAGCAGAGTTTCTTTAAAAAATATAGATCTGAATAAATGCTACTTTTGTGGGACGAAAAAGTAGCAGAATTCAGCGCAACTTGAAAAACATTGCGGCTTGAACTTCTTGTTGCACTCAGAAAACGAATTTGTTGAATGAACAACATTTTTATTGGTTTAACAATAGAATATGTTTATTATATGGACAAAAAAATATCAGGGTCAGCCAACCCAATCTTTTGCTAGATTGAGTATTTGTTTGATTCATCCAAAAAATTCGGTTAGATCAATCAAAGATTCGGTTGAATAAACCAAAATTTGTATAATTCAACAAAATTATCATGTGTATCTCAAAAAACAATTTGTTTGGTACAAGAAAAATTTTTTCTGCGTGCGTAGAACAATGAAATACATCGCAAGAAAATCCAGTTTAGCCCATGTATTTCAAACTATGTAAATCATGTGCAACGTATATCATTGCAGTCGATAGTGCGATAATAATATAAGCGCATGCGCACACAAAAATATTGTCAATTTGCACATCAAGGGTTAAAGTTGTGCATACGCAATTCAGAGATAATAAACTTGGCATACCGGCAGAGATTGGAGGTTATGTTACTGGACTGATTCTCTCACTGTTTCAGAGCAGCCTTTAACTTGAACCTTTCTCAGACGGTTGTTGCAAAAAATAACGTATAATACACGTGCTCACACACGTTTGCGCACTTGTATCATTAATAATTATTTTCCCACGCTTTTCAAGTTATCCACTTTTCATACGCTATATGTACATTCGCATGTATACATACTTCAAAAATAGAACATTCCGTGAATGCGTTACAGAAGACATTGAATCTTGTATGTAAATAGTTCAAGATTATAATTTTTAGTTAAAACAATTGGTGTAACTCACCCTCGATGATGCAGGGAATGAAGAAAATAGCAACTATTTTCAAATTCATTTTGGCAGATCTTCCTTCTTCAAGCCGAATATATTTAAAAATTCAGATTTAGTGTTTTTTTAGAGTGAGTGAGAACCTTAGTCGTAAGCTGAGGTGACCACAGTTGTATGCCTTAAGCCGAGAAAATTCTCTGTATATATACCCTGACACCAAATCATACCAGCCATGCAAAAACGTAGATTTTTACACGTTGGACAGGAATCTGAAATTCTTTTTCAATAAAACATTAATGTTGAAAACCATGGTAGAAATTTATTTCTGGTAGTTAAAGTCATCTTTTAGGTAATAAAATAAAATTTTCAAGTGTTCTCGACGTTTCCAAGAAAAACTAATACCAGCCACGTGCTAAGTATATAAAAATTTACAATAAAAGTTGCTGCAGAAACAATTTTCTCCTGGTTTTATAGTAAAAAGTATTTTAGATTCGTGTGCTAACTCTAAAAATTTACAATGAACATAATGTTTTTTACTTTAGTTTCCATAAACTCTCAAATACATAGCCTTATCTTTATGTACAAAATATCTCCAACATTAAAAAGCCTATTGCTCTGTGAAGATTTTTTTATTTAAAGAAATATTATAATTGGAATCAAAAATATACATTTCTTTAAAATGAATAATCCATTCTTCGAAATCTTTTATAGGGTCAAGAAACTATTTCTCCACATCAAATTTTAGAATGTTCAAAGAAAAAAATATCCGTATGAACCGTTTCCGGTGGATTTTACTGCGTGGTAAAAAATATTTTGAAAATGGTTTTTCTAATACGGAGACAAGGGTAAACTAAATATTTAACAGAAATAAGGAGGAAAGTTTGGTGTTACAGCTTAAAACAAATGTGTTTCCTACTTAGGTACACATTGCCTGGGACGGCCCAGGCAATGTGAAGATTTGTAAAAATAATTAAGGAAAAAGACATTCTGGAATACCAAAGATATTTAGAAGTCCAGCCAATTAAGACATGATTATAGATCAGTCCAAACGACAAAGGCATGATACTGTGTTAGTTCAGCCAATTAAGACAAGTGTACATTTCAGTCCAAACAACGAAGGCATTACACATTATTAATCTGTCCAGTTAAGAATGTAGATGAGTCCAATCAAAAAAAGCAAATACACTTTGGTAGTTGGAGCCAGTTAAGATAAGACTATAGATCAGTTCAACTAACAAAGGCAAGACACTCTGATAGTCCAGCCAGTAAAGACAAGATTGCTTTTGTTCGTTGGACTGATCTATAGTATTGTCTCAACTGGTTGGACTACTAACATGTCTCGCCTCTGCTGATTAGACCGATCTGAAATCTTGTCTGAATTGGCTAAACTACCAAACTGTCTTGTCTTTGTCGTTTGGACCGATCTGTAATTAATTAATCATGTCCTAATTGGCTAAGCTACTAAATATCTTTAGATGTCGAGAATGCCTTTGGCCTTGGATATTTTGAAAAATTTACACATTGCCAGGACTGCCCCATTACGTTGCCTTTAGTGGATATACTGGTTTTTCCTTTGGCAATTATACTGATCTACAGTCTTGTATTTATTGAATAAACTGCCTTGTAAGTGTAATATTTTGAACAGTATTTACATTGCCTGAACTACCCGATGATTTCGGTTGTTATTGCCAGGACAGTGCTATTTTGTTGACCTTATTATCTGGACTGGTCTTTCTAGTGTTCCCAGTTTTATCAGTGACTGTGCTGATCACATGTTATTTAAATATCTGCACCTGATCTCCAAATTTCGAGCGGGACATTAGATTCGCTTGTGGTCATATTCTTCACGTTCAACCCATCCCAGCTTGGAAACGTTTGATTTTTTGAACTAGTGCTCACTGGGAGTTTTTGATCAAGAGGTTTTGAACTATACTATCTTACAATTTCAGCCGGCACTCAATGCAAAATACAAATACATGAGGTCGTTTTATTTTTTAATAAAAAATATTGTGCGATTATAATCCAATGATTATATACATAAATATAAAATTTCAATTTCTAAATCTTGTTCGAAATAAAATGGTTTGTGATTGAAATACCTGGAAGGTCTCTGACAGTGAAGGTGTGAGTCCCAAATTTTGGAAATGCGTTTCAGTGGCCTAAACGAACTACTATTGCATAAGTCATGTCTTTCCAGAATATTATGGTCGAGTTCGCTTCAGAAGTGGGACAAAATCCATGTTTCTTAATTTGCTTTTTAAGTGATTACTGTTTTTTCGCCTATTCTTTTCATTATGTCATTGAGGTAAGTAATAGTTTGGAAGTAAATTTGTTAACATATAAAAAAGTTATGCAACTCCTTGTGTGTCAATATTTTCGTTTGTGAGGACGCGCTTTAACATTGACAAGGGTTTTTTGCTAAGGTGGCTGCTTCTTCGAATACTTACCTTTGACCGTTTAATAAAGCACAGTTATAGCTTAAAATTGCTTTTTTTTCATTAAATAATACCAGAGTTTCCCATCATGTTCTGCGTCAAGTCCAACGTTTTTTAGGACGCGCCGCTCTTTGACACGAGTTTCATTGTTTTGGATAAAATAAATGCTCATTTAATATGAATAATTCGATTCTAATAATCGAAGAAGACATTTTCATTAACTGAAGAAATTAATGTTTGTCAGATCACATTATTTTATTTATAGAAATGAATGCTTTATTGTTATAAATGCATATGTGACGTGCGCCGAAGAAAGGGGGCTTACTCTAAACAATGAAATTTTTCAGGGCGAACGATCGAAGTCGACCGGATAGACGCGACTTTTAAGAGAGAGGGAAGACTCACGAAATTTTCCCTCTCCACTTACCACTACATCCTCGCGAGGAAAGAGATAGGTCGAGGACACGGCTCACGGACGGGTATAGATAGGACGCGTAGATGTAGTGGTGAGAGGTGGGAGGTGTTTCACGGGATCTCGAACTCTCGAGCGAAAGACTGATTTCTCGGGTACCTGGCAACTCAATTATTAGCAATAATAATGCTCGAAATTTTTTTTCGATGGTTTCATTAAAAAGAGCAACTCAAAAACTACCGAAAGGTGTAAAAACCTCGTTTGCGATTTTCTTAGAGTAAGCCCCCTTTCTTCGGCGCACGTCACATATACTCTTTGTATCAAATAAGGGATAAACTTCCGAAAAGGGTGGACCTCCGATTTCCATCGGGCTTCGTATAATTATGTATTTTGTCGCGCTGATTACGAATATGATAGTGAGAATTGGCGCAAATTTGATTTTAATGGTAAAAACCATGAAAATCCCATAAAATAATGGTTTTTTGCATTTATCTCAGTAATTATTTAAAATTCAAAAAAATGTTTTTCTTCAAAGATGTAGATCTCCTCAAAATACACATTTTGTGTTTCAAGCATTTCTTTATACAAGTGATAATTTCCGAGAAAATCGGTAGTAAATCGATTTTCATGTTAAAAAATTAATAAAATACATAAGTCCATAAATTCATTAGTTTCGGCTTGATACCTATGTATTTTGACGCGCTGATTATGAATATGATAGCGGAAAATTGGCGAAAATTTTATTTTGATGGCGCAATCATCGAAAACCATAAAAATAATGTTTTTCTTGGGTTTAGCTCAGCTAATATGCAAAATTCCAAAAAATGTTTCAAAAAAAAGTTGTAGGCCTCATCGAACTACACATTTTTTTGTTGTAAGCATTTTTTTATTGGAATGATAGTACCGCAGGAAATCAGTAGTAAATCGATTTTCATGTTAAAAAACCATACAACCCATAAAGATCATGGTTTTTTGAATCACAGGGGTGCCTTCCCACTCTCACTCGGCAGTGTAAAAGGGGGAGGGGTACGACCTAAACGGATTAATGGACTTATGTATTTTATTAATTATTTGACATGAAAATCGATTTACTACTGAGTTTCTCGGAAATTATCACTGGTATAAAAAAATGCTCAATACATAAAATGTGTATTTCGAGGAGATCTACAACTTATGGCAGAAACATTTTGTTTAATTTTGAATAAGTACTGAGATAAATGCAACAAACCATGATTTTTGGGTATTTTGTTATGGTTTTCACCATGAAAATCAAATTTGCGCCAATTTTCAGTATCATATTCGTAATCAGTGCGTCAAAATACATAAGTATACCGAGCCCGAAGAAAATCGGAGATCCACCCTTTTCGCAAGTACCCCCCAAATGAATATCCTTTCAGCTTAATTAATATTTGTCTGAATGACATCATTATAATTAATTGATTCAAATGCGTCATGATCAATTCAAACAAGAACATACAGTCATTTGTTCCTTCAGATCAACAAAAGATATATGCCTGGTTTAAACTAAAAGTACTCCTATAAAAGAATTTTTCATGGTCCTAAGAAACACGATTCAAGTAAATGCATTCAATTGGTTCCAAACATTTTTTTTATTCAGTATAGAGAAAAGAATATCAGATTCGTGTTCAGAGTGTAAAAATCCACAGACAAAAATGTGTTTTTTTCTTCTGTCTTTATAAAACCTTGAATTATAGCCTGATTTTTAGATATAAAATATTTTTAACATAAAAGAAAACAATCTTCTCGACATTTTCAAGAGAAAATAATACGAGCCACGTGTTTAGCATATAGAAATATATCGAAAAAAGCATTCTTTTATTTTTTTCACTTATAAAGCCAGTTCTGTTACAGAAAAAAAAACAATTCTCATGAGGTCTAATATGAGGAAGAATATCAATTTCGTGCTCAGGGCATAAAACTCTACAAAAAACATGTTATTTACTTTGGTCTCTGTAAACTCTTGAGTTAGTAGCCTTAACCGAAAGTCCGTTTGCAAAGTTTCACAAACAATTTAACAGCATATAGAGAGTTTTCTTGAGGAAATAATTTTCGGATTTTTATTATAGGTGATTCTCATATTGATCTAAATGATGATACACAATCATCAGCTATTCAAACATATATGTATCAAAATTAATTGACATAACTGTTGCTTAAAGGCATTGTAACAACTGAAAACATTTTTCCCAATATCATAAAATTCACTGGTTATAATTATGATGCAATTCCCGTAATCAGTCGGGCGTGCGCTCTACCATTTTGATATTATAGATCAAGAAGACCAATAAAGTGCAGTTAGATCAGAAAAAAATCAACTTGTTAATACCCAAACATTTTTCTATAAATCACTTCAATGATCTAGTTTGTATGAATGACTGTTATGGTAGAAACTTTATTTTTACTTCGATATTTTCAAAGGATAGTTCAAACTAAATATATTAAGATGTAGATGTACATTATGAAATAAAATTTGCTTTACCATAGTATTGCTTTTTTGTTATCAATGTGTAAAAAATTAGAAAAATTAGAAAACTTCATTTTTCAGACCCCTATGTTGCAATATTTTCTTTTAGATCGATCGTCTTCGGAAATAGCTTAAATTGAAGGTTTTGGCATGTAGCTGCGTTACAAAAAATAAAATGTTGCTTGCTAAAGTTTTTTTTTATTATTAGTGGCTTAAAAATATCAAAAATGAGACCATTTTCTTTTTAAGACCACTGTGCTGAAAACATTGTATTTATGCCGATATTTTTTAGGCATGATTCGAATTTAATGTCTTGAAATGTAGATGTGCATTACAAAATAAAATATCATAGTATTGTTTTTTTATGTGACTCGATAAAAAATGAGAAATGCCAATAAAGTTATTCCTTTCGACCATTATGTCTGAAGTTTCTCTCTTAGACAAATTTTCTTCTGATATTTCTTAAATTGAAGCTAAAGAATCAGAAAGACTAAGGCAATTTCGTTTTTTTAGATGACTGTGCTTGAAACTTTTCTTTTAATTAGATTGATTTTGAAGGTGGATGAATTTGAAAAGTCTTTGCATTTACCTTATTATTTTTTTTTTGCGAACTTGTTCACTGTTAAAAATAATTCGGTTTTCCATCATAGCCACGGACTAAGTAGAGTGTCTGATGAGATATGGATATAATTAGTTAAATTAATACGATACATGAAATCATTTGCGATAATTTTTAAGGTACAAAATTAGGAGCATGGTGTAGTTTGCAGGTGATGCTTACACAGCGGCAGTGAGTGTTGGAGGTGACAACAGTCGCCTCTGGATGCTTTCTTAGAGCTACCGTGTATTGCTCTACGCGTATTACTCTGCATTTATCTTGTCCGAACTCCATGTGGATATCATTGGAAAACTGCTTTGTGACATCGATAACGTGCTTGTTCAGTGGGTTTAACGCTAAACAGAACCATAATGAACTGAAGGAGTTTTCTTGGGATATACCAGTCGTAATGCGTATTTATCTACTTATTCTTGATTGTCCATGATCAAAATACTTGAATCTTTTACTCCAAAGCATCATCGCACGACTTAGGGCATCAATGATGCGTAGGCAAATTTTTTATATTTTTAAAACTTCAAGCAAATAATCATGTGGTACAGCAGGAAACGCTTGCTTGTAGTCAATGTATGCCATGTGCAAGTTTCTTTGCTGTTTACGAGCTTGCGTCATGGCAACAGCGTCTACGGTGACTAGATCTTTACTGCATCGCGAGTTTTTACAACATCCTTGTTGTTCTTCTGTAAGGATGTCATTCTCGTTGCAGTGAGAATATACCTTATCTGCTCTGATACCTGTAAAACATTTATGTATTGTTGGAAGACAGGCTATCGGTCGAAAGTCAAATGGATTTTGAGCGTCCGGTTTTCAGGCAACATATACATAGTACCCTGGAGCATAAAGCCTGGCATTAGATCAGGTTGTTTCCGTGATCTTCTGAAAACACCGTGCCAAGGCAGGATGCACACTAGTCAGGTACTTGTACCGTAAGTTGCGCACCATGTCCTTACCTGGAGGGTTATTGCTAGCTCTTGCCTTCTCTAGTTGGAGCAAGATCGAAAATTCCTATCCTAGCAGGATCGCCAATTTTGTTATGCGCTGATAACGTTCAGGATCAGGATCGCAATATTGACACGTAATATATTTATATACGCTTTACTTAAACCAGTTACGAGATGAATTACAAGTGAGGGATGACGAAGAACTAACTATCTGACCGAAAACGACGGTTCGAGCGGGCTCAGGAACAACCAGCTCGGAGACCGGGATATGATCCGGAAGTGCCTGAACTCTTTCCGGCGGGAATAGGCCCGTTCGTTTTAGTTCGCCGAGGGCGACCTGGCACTCGCGATCCGCGAACTCGCCGACAGCCGACAGTACGATCGGTTCCTCTCTCGTTACCGTGGCCGAGCTTCCACACGGATCCACGACACACTCTTCCGCCGGCCAATCTAGTGAGGAGATTCGCAGCCGCCACCGCTTCGCAGAACCAGGAACCGTCGCGACCCGCACCGCCTTGGCCAAATATTATTTGTTTCAAAAAATGTTTCTCATCAATGGAAGGGGGATACAAAAAACCAAAAAGGTTTTACCCCCTCCCACTCGGTATATAATTATCCAAATGATATCATTTCTTCCCCAGAAACTACTGTCCAAGATCACAACACTTTGACCAAGTTTGACTTTGGGCTGAAAACTTTGATTTTTTGAGTGGGTACAGTTGCGAAATAATGCCCTATTTATAAACAAAACATTCCGATTTTCTTTGAGGAATTATTAATAGCCAATTATTTATCAAAGCTTCCCTATTACCAATAATTAAAATTCATGATTGTTTGAACAAACTCAATGAAAGAATTCATTATCTAGCTATTTTCATGACTTTCACTTTATTTTTTAACTGGATCAACTGTTAATAATTAATTTTGTAACT
>CAKNWW010349179.1:0-24778 GCA_932074435.1 Andricus kollari | reverse complement strand
CTAGGATCTGGCCTTACTCCATGTTGAGTTATAATGTGACCTAAATATGTTATTTCTCTACGTAAAAATTTGCATTTCTCGGGTATTAATACTAAACCAGCTGTTTTTAAACAACCAAATAATGATCTTAACTTCTGTGCATGATCCTCCAGGGAATTTGCATAGACGATTACATCATCCGTATGAACGAAAAGTTCTATACCTTGTAATCCGGTCAAAACGCGGTCCATTAGTCTCTGAAAAGTGGCTGGGGCATTTTTAAGTCCGAATGGCATTCTTGTATGCTCAAGATGAGCATAAGGGATAGAAAGAGCTGTTTTTCCTCTCGAATCAGGATCCATTGGGATCTGATGAAATCCCATGGCAAGATCCAAGACCGAAAAATATTTAGCACCTCCGAGTTGGTCTAAAATATCACTAATTTAGGAAGGGGATACGCATCATTTACAGTTTTCTCATTTAATTGTCTATAGTCAATAACCATTCTTCACTTTTTAGGGGCTCCTGGATCACTCTTTTTGGGAACGATCCAGAGGGGAGAATTATAAGGGGATTCCAACGGCTGCACAATTCCGCTCGCAAGTAAACTATATATTTGTTTACGAATTTCTTCCTTGTGAACTTCTGGATATCGGTATTGTTTAACATTAAAAGGCTGATTATCAAAAGTAATTATGTTATGTTTTACTAGTGTGGTTGCTCCCAATTTATCTCCAGGTAAATAAAACAAATCGTATTTAAAATAAATAACTTAACAAAACACGAATTCAGTCGCATAAGTTCATTTTGCAGTGCTGAAAATAAATATTTAACCAATAGTGATGGAAAAATTTATATCACCCACAGAAAAGTTTTAAGGCACCTAAAAAGCAAACACCAAGAATCGTTAGCCAGCAGAAAACAATTCATCCAATCTATCCGAATATTTTGCAACCTGAGAATGTGAAACTTGGCACGTGAAGTCGGGTATTAAATTGCCGTTCTCATTGTTACTAATTTCATTTTTAATTTTATGAAATAAACTATTTTTCTCCTTTCGATAACTTTCAACTTATTTTATACCTTTTAAAATTATATTTAGATACAGAATATGTAGACCAGAAGGATCATCCAGCGAAAATTTTTAAACCACCTAAAAAGCAAACACCAAGAATCGTGAGCCAGCAGAAAACAAATCATCCAATTTATCCGAATATTTTGACACCAGAGAACGTGAAACATGGTACGTGAAGTCTGGTATTAAATTGCGGACTTGATAAATTGCCGTTCTCATTTTTACTAATTTCATTTGTAATTTTATGAAGTAAACTATTCTTTTTTCTTTTCCGTAACTTTTAACTTTGTTTGTACCTTCCAAAACTATATTTAGATACAGAATATATAGACTAGGACGATCATCCAGTGAAAAGTTTTAAACCAGCTAAAAAGCAAACACCAAGAATCGGTAGCCAGCAGAAAACAAATCATCCAATTTATCCCAATATTTTGACACCTAAGAACGTGGAACTTGTTACTTCAATTTTTTAGATTATAAGTCATCTTTGTGAATTCGTTGAAACCTCTTGAAGTACTCAAAATCTTTGTGACTTCTTGAAATTTCTGTGAAATCTTTTTAAATGTTTGTAAAATATTTGAAATCTTTAAAATCCTTGAATTATGAAATCTTCGTGAAGTTTTTATGAAATCTTGTGTGTTCCTTTGAAATCTTCTCAATTGAAATAGTTTACCACCTTTAAAATATTTGTGAAATCTCTCGTATTCATTTGAGACCTTCTAAAAAATTTAAAAATCGCCCAGTGGGCACAAAATTTGGCGACGTTTTACGACATCGTTACGACAATTTTACGACATCATATGTCCATCTCGTTAAGATGTCTTTACGATGTTGCAAAGACATCGTCAGATCATACGACGTCTTTACTCTTTTATTACCACGCTGAAGGGGGCCTCACCCTTGCCGCGAGTGGGCAGGATATTTGAGTCAAGCGAGGTTTATTGGCTGCCCCGTTCTTGTATCGATGCGCCGCCTGTATCAATTACTACAATCAATAATAATACAAATAAATACACCCGACATTCCTAGAACTGCTGACCCACGCAGTTTTGTAGCGCGTAGTGCGAGAGACGGTTGCGACTCTCGCCTCGGAAAGGTCGCCGTGTGCGAGTACTGTCAGTCCAATATATTGCGCAATATTATGGAAACGGTTCAGGCTTATTGCGCAGTTGAAAAGGTCGCGGTCCGTTAGTCTGCATGCATTCATCAGTGTGAACAAGTGCTAGATGACTTATTCGGTTATTTTTGTCTGCTTACTCACACTCTTTTGTCATATCGAATTTATTGCCTAATTTTTGCCCTAAAGTTTCTAATGAGTGACTTATTTTTTGCTCTAGAATATTCGAGTTCAAAAATCCCCTTTCTTAAGTCTTAAGATTTAAATTTGAATCTTCCGCTTAAATTCGTGGATATTTTATGATAATGTAGATCCCTAACATTTCAGCATAGTTGTCAGGCTCCTCGCCATGAACTATAGAGTTACGCAAGAACGAAAATTGTAGAGTTCGAAAGGCGGTAACTTACGTCAGGAACGCCGAGAACGTTACCGGTAAGTCACCGGTAAGTTCTCGAGCGATTTTTTTTCGAGAATTTAAGAAAATTTAAATTTTGTCACCAAAATAAATTAAATTCGAACACGCCTGTGTTAATTTTTAGTAACTTAGGGAATATTATTAAAATTATTAACGATTGGTAGCATTGAGTGGTAAGAAACAAAGGAATTAATGACAATGTTTATGCGATACACATGAGTTTGAATCAATGTTCTTTAATCGTCCAAATAAACAGTATATTTAAAAAATTGTTCATCATCCAGATGTTGTTCTCATATGTAACGATGTATACTTATAGGTGAAAGCAATAATATTTAATGTTATAATTTATATTTAATAATATAATAGTAAGAACATTTAGAAATTACGCTCAGATTAACTAAACTTAATCTCAGAATTAATTTTTTAAGACTAATAATTATACTGATTTTTCTCAACTTCTTCTACACTTAAGTTTATAATGTTAATAAATGTTTGAAAGAATTCACGGTGTTAATAAATAAAATTGTATTTTGAAAAATATGGAGTATATTGTATATAAAACTAAAAACTAATTTTTATTTCTAATGTTTATTGCTATTTAGGTTCAAGTATTTTGAATATAAACGTTATTTAAATTAAGAAACAAAAAATTAACGTTCTCGTAAATTCTCGATAAATTCTCCTATTCTCGGTAATATATGGTAACGTTCTCCGTTACCTTCTCCAAATTTAAATTACCGAGAATTTTCGAACTCTAGAAAATTGCATTCCATCACAAAGCTGAGGTATGAAAGCACCTTAAAGTGGTCCGTGGGGTCAGTGCTCCCAATTCGGCTCTGCAACTCTACTGCGCATGCATTGAATCAACAGTCTTATTGGCTGTATACGGCGGGCTCTTTTGAAGTTATTGAATGTGTAAATCAATTTTTCATAATGAATCATCATTTTAGACTCAATCAGATTAATTTTCAGATCGCAAAATAGACTTTTAGAGTGAAAGATAAATTAACGATTTGATATTACTATTTAAAAATTAATTGTTGATATTAATTTCAGAAAAAAAAGGAATACTTTTTTCACCAATGTGAATTCTAAATAATTCATAATATTTTGTTCTACTTTATAATAATTATATATTGTAAAAAATTGATTTGCATAACTAACCATTTCAAATAAGCGCGCGATCAACATCCAATGAAGATGCTGGTGCGACGCATGCGCAGTGTGTTTGGGGAACCAAAGTGGGAGCACTGCGTGGGGTTACCCCACGCGACTCACATGTTGAGTCCTTGTAATTCCTATGTTCATGATTTATAAGGCGAATGTTTAATTACGTTTTTAATATATTCTGGATTATCGTTTAATATAGAATAGAAAAAAAAATTTTAATTTGCTCAAAGAAGTGAATCAAAAGGTAAGATAATTTACATTTTAATCTTGTATTTATAATTATGAAACCTAGCCTCAAAATAAATATATAATGCTAACGTCCTGCCCGTTGTACGCTAATCCTAACTCCTGGTGATTTTATACGATTTAGTAATAATAATTCTTTATCATAATAATCTTGGTTAAAAAAAAAGGATCTACAATAAACGTAAACTTCTCAGTTCTGATTTTACACAAAATATGTGTAAAATCACTGCAGTTTTTGGATGATTTTCATAGTAATTTTTCGGAACTTTGAGGTCCAAGGATCCTTGATCATCGAATTAATGTCTTTTCCCATTTATTACATCATTTAGTTCAAATTATTCGCCCTAAAAATAAGTTTTAATGCTATCTTTTTACTTAAGTTATGATTTAAAAAGTTATAATTGAAAAAAAAATAAACCATACCAATTTTAAGAATTTTAAATAAATATGAAAATATTTTTAATTTAAAATATTTAGAACTTGGGGGTTATGGGACCAGGCCCTAAACTCAAAATTGAATTGCCTTATTTTCCTCCATAAATACTAGGATTAAATTTTTGTTAGATACTCAAGGGCTACTCCTATTTTGCATCAAGTCTGTATTCGTAGTGACAAATCGGCTAATTTCAATGCTTTTTGTGTAAAAATATTTTTTTGGATTCTAATCTGAGGATTTGAAAAAATATTTTCACACAAAAAGTATTGAAATTAGCCAATTTTTCACTGCAAATACAGACCTTGTTACTCAAAATGGGTACATTCTAAATAAACAATAATAATACATAATCCATATATGTCTCCCTGTTTATATATATACAAATTTTTTAAGTCATACACAAATTTGAGAATTTGAAATATTCTAAATTAAGCAGTGACAATCTTATGACTTGAAAATTGCAATTTTCTTTATCGCACAATTTCAATTTGAAAGTGATCGACATTGAAAAATTTTTTAAACTTAACCAAATCGTGAAAATTCCCAATCATTCAAACTGAAATCTTATCAACAGAAGAACAATTTCGAATTACTTTGTTTAATTAATTTATGATTGATTACATTTAAGGAGGAAGATGTAGTCAATAAATAAAAATCCAATATTTGTTAAGGCCCTTGAAATATTGCTTCCTCATAGAGGGAGGTTTGTTATGACCTAAATTTTCAAATATACTTTTTTCACATATTTTGATATAATTCGACCACAGGAGCTCAAAAATCATTTTTTTTTCATGTCCGCGTGTGTAAATCTTTTAATATCGGCAATACAGCTATAATATATATATAATATATTTGTTCGCGTCTTCGAGACGCATCGATTGCCAAAATTAAGAACTTTTCATGGTCTACCATGACCTACCAATATCGTTTTTAAATTTTTTCATCAAAATTAGTTTCCTTGTTTATAAAAGGATTTTTTTGTATCGGGAATATAACAGTAGTGCATTTGATGTAATGTAATTGTTGGCATCTTCGAGACGCGTAGATTGATATTTTGACCTTTTCCGCTTATAAACTTTTTTCGAATGTTTGAGCTGAGGGAACAAAATTTGTCAGTCGACATTCGAAATCGCATCCGAAAAAAGAGAAAAAAATTGTTTTGAAATCGTTTAATATTTTCTATCCTTTTTTTATTTTACAATTTTTTTAATTCCTTTTCAGGGTGGCCGTTGGACAGACAAACCGAGAAACCCGGGAAATGTCCGGGAATTTTTTGAGACCGAGAAAAACCGGAAAATGACAGTGAATTTTTTTTGGATCGGGAATTTTATAAATTTTTAGAAGAAAAATCTATTTATCTGAAATATTCAAGTTTAAAACCAATTCAATTTAGACTCGAATTTAGAGAATTTTAATTAAGATGAAGAACCATTTTTTAATATATAGAATTATTTCACTATTTATATTCAAAACTAAATAATTTGAAACTGAATTGTTTGAAATAAAGATCCTTGAATCGTTAACATTTCAGACAACTAAATTTAAACTTTGGATGTCACAATTGCAAATTTTCTATTTATAAGTTTTTTAATTTCAAGTAAAATTGTTGAATTTTGATGTAAACATAGAAATGAAACAATTGTTAATTATTTTAAATTCAAGTAAGTTTAAGAGATATTTAGGAGTTTTTAAAATATTCAAACTTTATTTAAAACTTGAAAAGATTTGAAAAAATTTAAAACAAAATGTAAACTTTTTACGATTACAAAATGAATTTTTGATGCCATTCAAGAATTTTGAAAGGTTTTAAGATATTAAAAACAATTACTTGAAATGCATGTCTAAATTTGTCTAAAACGAATTTGCAAGATTTGAAGGCAATTTTTTTCAACTTTGAAGGATTTTCAGATAATTTTAGGAAAATTTTAAATAATTTTCATAAATGATCAGAAGTTTTTGAAAAATTTCAAAAATAATTTGAAATTTGAACTTATATAAAAAAAATTAATACAGAAATTTTCTTGAGATGCCTGGGAAAATTTAAAATTATTTTTTATTTTGAAAAAATAGTTTTAAGAGAATATTCAAAACTGTAAAACTTATAAAAGTTTAAAATTTTTAATTTTGCAGCGTAACAGTATTTAAGTTTAAATTGTTCACTTGAAATGTGTTAGAAGCTTCCATTGTATACGCGTCAATTATTGAGCGTTTGAATAAAAAAATGGTTAAGCGTGAATTTTAAAAGTTTAAAATTCAAAAGGCTTCCTGTTTGAGTATTTTAATTTGAAGTTCAGTTTTTGTAACATCAAATGAAAAAATTTTTAGCTTCAAGAGTTCGAATCTTTCAATTTAAATGACCGTCAAAAATGGTTGTTAACCGGGAAAACAGCGGGAATTTTTTCCTGGAATAAAATGGGCAATGAAACATATTGGTGAATGGAATTTACTACAAATTATTTTTAAAAACAATAAACAAAGATTCTGAGCATCGCTTTTTATTCGAAACAAATCACGGAATTGGTTTACAAATGTTTTTTCATAAATATACAGAACGGTTTAACGCATCGTAGAGAAACATTGTTTTAAATTATGAAACAAAACATTAAGAAACTTATTATACGAACATATGGGTTTGTTGAACTAATTTTTTTAAAGTAACACGACCCAATTTAGAGGTTATGTTACATTCCTTACAACCGGCATGGCAAATTCTAAAGTCGTGAGACCTGGTACAAGGCACTTGATTCTGCAGACAATTCTCTTCGAGTTTATTAAAAAATTATCGTTATGGTTTCACGATTATGTTCATTGGGAAGTCTAAGAATAAGGGTAAAAAATAGCGTCAGTTTTGAACGTTTCCAACCATGATGTTTTCAACTGTCAGTTTTCAGTCCTACCATACTAGCGATTTCAAAGTTCACTTCATTTTCGCAAACTGAATATTTTTAAAGTCCCTAGAAAGGACCCCAGATTGAACTGGGCCGGAAGTCAGATTTGTTACCGGAAGTTCCTATGCTGTCTTCACCCCCGTCCGTAAAACTGTATGTTTTCGGAGGTTTCAACCGTTACCCCGCACATATATAAAAGGCCAGAATTTAAAACCTCTTGGCCTTCGCGCATATTTGGCGTTGGAGGAGTTGCTGCAGTGTATCTGCACAATTCCACCAGCGATACCGGCAATATTTTCCATCTTCTTCCGTGTAATTTGGGAAAAATAATACACTGGAAATTGACGACCGATTAACACATAATAATTAATTTTGAAGTGGCGTGGGACAACTGGTTGGCGAAAATTGAAATGCAATTTGGCGGGAAACCAAATCATTGAATATTTTGAATGATATCAGGGAGACCAACATGATAACACAGAAAATGAAATCAAGTTGCTCCCAACTTCTGTTCGGTTGCCAAACCCATCCAAAATCTTGACGTTCCAATGAAAACTTCAATAAAAACAAAGTTTGTGTGTTCCACAGATTTCGCCATTTTATTGGACATCCTTAAGGCCATGTTACGAGTGGGTCACGTGACCGGGTTCCTATCTTACCGACACTTTTTTTTATTTGTAAACTTATTTTCACACGAATAGCCACATCGAGTTGAAAATTTGGGATGATAAATAAGAAGCACTAAGAAACGCGGCTCTGGTCCTAAATTTTTATGATTATGACAAAAGCAACAACAAAAAATTATTTACAAAAAGAACTTTTTTCATAATTTTTCAAATTTACGACCACAGCGGCGATTCTTAGTGCTTCTTATTTATGATTTTAAAAGTTAAAAATTTCAAAATTAGTTGGAAGTGTGTACATTGAAAGATTAATCCTTTGCCAGAGATTCATATCGTACTAAAGAATGACTAGATAAAAGCTTTTATTTTAAGTAATTTGTACATTTTTCAAGTGCGTATTTACTTCTTCCAGGTGCGCCATGTCCGAAGAAAATATCACGGATGTAGAATCCACTACTGCTATTAAGGATTATTGTTTAACAAAAATGAAGTTCAAAACTTACAGTCTCAAATGGACCATTGATAATTATGATTTTGTTAGTAAAGCCGTAAAATTACTTGAATCGCCTGAATTTCCCTTGGATGGAGAAAAAAAAGAAAAATGGTACATTGAATTTGAACCTACAGAAATAAACGAGACTAATGAAAAAAAATGTAAGATTACGGTAAGGAAAAAAGAAGGTAATGTACATGTGCATAGTTCGCTATCATTGATTGGTTCTTCTGGAAAAATTTATCGTCTAGGCGATTACAATGGTTTATGCAATAGTTTTTCTTGGAGTAATTTAACTGGTAAACTACTCAACAGAAACTTGCTGTGGAATGAAACGTCAGGAAAGACGTTAATACTTCTCTGTGAAGTTCGCGTTCTCGAAACCACTGAAAATTATTTGTACAGGAAAATCTCGATTAAGCCTTTTGAGTCAGAAGATTTCCCTCAAGAAATGTCCAAATTCTTCCTAAACGACCAAACCTTCCAGGACGTCACAATTTCTGTTCAAGGAAAGGAATTTAGAGCTCACAAAGTTATCCTTGCCGCACGCAGTCAAGTTTTTGCCGCGATGTTTTCACATGAGATGAGTGAAAAAATTAACAAGACTATCGAAATTGAGGATTTGAAACCAGAAACGGTTGAGAAGGTGCTCGGTTTTATTTATAGTGATAAAGTCGACGATCTGGATTTGAAACAGTTGGCTACAGAACTTATAGCTGCTGCTGATAAGTATGATTTGAAAAGGCTGAAAGAAATCTGTATCGCAGCATTGCACAAAAATTTGGGGATTCACAATGCTCTTAAAACTCTGAAGGCTGCTGACATGTATTCGATTCCAGATTTAAAGAAACTGGCTCTAAACTTTGTTTCTTTACACCGAAAAATTATAAAAAATTTGGATGAATATGAACCTTTTTTTGCGGAGCGACCACACCTGATGTTGGAATTAATAGATATTCAGGATAATAAGCCAGATAATTCAGATTATCAAGAAACTGTGGAGGTCCGCGAAGCGACTTTTGACTTTAAAACAGAATAAACACGTCTTGGACGTCTTTCCATTTTTAATTTTCATCTTTAATAATACCAAAAAGCTGTTTTTGTATCCAGACTAATTTTAATTTTCTTTCAGAAGCGTAAGCTAAGAAATCTGATTTCCTAAGTATAGGAATGTTTTCATATTGATTATGTAATCTAAAAGATGTGGAACAAGTTTTTAAACGACTCAATTTTCTAACAACTGCATTATATAAATCTTCGCTCATTTTTACGATAGATAAGTAATTAAACGGTAATTTTCTTTAATAGTAAGCGTTTAAGGACTGTAATTTGGAAAACATTTAATTTGTATTTCATGTTTCCAGTTATATGTAATATTAAAATCCAGTTTGCAAAAAATGATTCGTTAAATTTAATGCTAATGTTAATATTTGCCATACCAATCCTATAATAAGTGTTCCTCTAAAATTCTTTCCGTATTTTGCCCCATGGTATTTTCGTCAGATATGGTGCAACCTTATTTTCGAATATCTCTTTGTTTTGATTAGATCGAGTCAAAATTTTTCGATAAACTCAAGCTATTTCACTCCTGGTAAAATTTTGGATTGTATCCAGCTACCCCTCCTCTCATAATAAGCCTCCAAGCAATGCCTGGCATACTCAATCCTGTGGATTTTTTAATTTCTGAAATCCCCTACCGCCTGCAGCCGGATTTTTATTAGCAGTGCTCGCATTCGCCTGAATATTTAGCCAAAGAAGTGGAAAACTGCAGAAAACCAAAACTCCTGTGCACAGCCGGTTCCCGACAGACGAGTTTGGCTGTAGACATTCGATAGCATCAAGTGCCTACATCTATCCTCGGCGTCAATCCTTCCGCTCTAAAATATTTCCAGACAGTGAAAACCCGACTTACCTATAATCATGAACGATCACCCATCCGAGCTCGAGTCGAGAATCACCACCTAGCTATAGCCATCGATGGAAAAGACCAATATTTTAGGTCTACTTTTGTAATTATAAATGGGAGAATTTCAATAATTCGTTTTACAATAAATATTTTTATTACATCCTTTTAACTTAACATTTTTTTCTGTGAATTCCCTTGTGAAGAATTAGGGGGTTTCTCATCAATTATATGGTGAAAAGGTATATCTGGAATTGCTGTTTCTGGCAGTGGGACGATCTCGCCGGTTTTTGAGTTTACTTGAATCGGTTTGCGGCCATATAATACTGTATGATATAATCTTAATAAAACCCCATAAGGACTCACTTTCCCGACGATGAATTTATCCGGTGATACTAGTACCCTAGCCGGTAGGGTTATTCTGTAAAAAGGACCAATTTCTTCTCCGTACGTTATACGAAGAAGGGCACGAGTTTTTACGTCTTCAATCTGATAACCAGTAGGAATTGGATATTTCTTTAAAACAGCATAACGACGAGGTGGAGAAGCAGGTGCAGAAATTCCGGTAATTGTAGTAGTTTGGCGAAACAAATACGGACGGGCAAATCTATGTCCACGATTAGAAATCATGAATCGGATGGCGTGTGAACCTGATTCTGCAACAAATATAGAAATGGATTAATTTTCATACTTAAAATTTATATTATATAAACATAGGATTCTTTCGAAATTTAAAGAACATTTTATCTATGAAATTCTTATAAATAAAAAATTTCTTTAAGAAATCTTACGACCAAATTTAGACAGCACACACTTAAATCACTCCATTCAAAGTAAAAAAGAAATAGATAGTTTTATTCAGTATGTATACCCTGAAGGATTTTTACATTTTGGATCCCTACTCACTCTCGCCTTCCATTCGGCTCCCCCCAGCCACCCCGTCCTAGGCCCCATTCGTGACCCACTCTTTGTGATACTGTACATTACAAGTGAGTTTTCCTTATATCTGACTAAATATACATCATTTGTCGACTACATGTCTCTGTATGCTATTGTCTACTATTGCTACTTCCTTAATCAGACAAATATGCAGTAATTTCTGATCACAATATAATCACAGTTCTGGAAGTTCCAACTCTTTGGCCCTTTTTACAAAATTTCTCCCGTACCCGCAGAGGATGGGATCCAGTTTCCCTTTAGGAGCTTTTGAGATCAATTCCTCCAGCTCCTTTCCATTTTAATTTCCCAACCAATTTCTAACCCCTTCTGTCCACTTGCCATCTAGCTTTTCCCACGCCACCTCGCATCTAAGAATATGTTGGACAACACCTACACGAAACATCTTTATATCCTTTTTTCCCATATTCCCGGACCTTAGCCTTCCCCACTGTAATTTAGTTTCTTCACTCGTTTTTGCGTCCTCAAATATTCCTCTCTCCCGGGGATTGTTTTCCATTTCTTATATCCCTCACAGAAAAATGAATTATCTATCCTAGACGAATCGTTCTGCAATTCCTGAGCAAATCTTGTTTTATTCCCTCCATAAGTTTTTTCAAGATCTTCCCCCTTTCCACAGCCATTTTATAGTTTCCCCGTCTCCTACCTCCCTGCATGCTTTCTCGAATGATTCCCCCCATCTCGAAGGATTTCCATTGATTAAGCCTCTTATTTCCTCTCTCAGGCAAGTTTTCGGCCAGCTTGTCCTAGCTCTTGTCCTAGCCTCAATTTCTATACTGTGTCTTCCCGATTCCGTTCTCCAGATGTAGCCCGGTGTTTTTACTGTCTAGCCCCATTGCCATTTTGACCAACCTACCCTGCAGCCTTTACATTACCTCGCTCCTTTCCCATCCCCATACTTCCACTCCGTACCCCCCCCCCCCTGCTTTGACCAAAGTATACATCAGATACAATTTTTTCCCCAATTTCCTAATCCTCGCCCTTTTTATCACTCCCCATGTTGCGTTCCTTGCTTTCCCTGCCAATCTGGATATGTGGATTGTATTGACTCCCCCTGTAGAGAACCTGTACCCCAGATATTCAAAACTGTTAAGTAAAAAAGAAATAATGATCAAAGTAGGAGCTCCACGCCTATTTACTGAAAACAAGCATATCTTCCAACTGACTTGATTCTCGCTGCTTACATTGATTTCTTTCAGTGGCCGGATTTTCCCAAAACATCTTCTTTATTTTTTCCTTCTTTGGTACGTCAAAAAAAATGGTATTGCCGTAAAAAGAGTGTTAAATGAACACTAAAACGTTGATAAATTTTTTGTGAATGCTTTTCCAATGCGGGGACAAAATAAAAATAAACAAAGATGAGAGAAAAAGTGTGTTGCTCAAATTTGATCGTTAGATTCTTGATTTGTTTTTTAATTTCTAAGAATTTCTTAGTTACATTTGGAAAAGGCATATAGAAACAGAAATTATTTTTTGTCAGTTCCAGAATTTTTTTGGTATGGGTTTCGTATTAAATAGTATAGTTAGATATATTTACCAGTATAATAAAGTAAAGCAACTAATGCAGCTAACAGATTCCCAAGAAAGATTCTCATTTTTCTCAAAATAGAGAAAACGAATGTAAAAACTTTATCCGTATATACAATAATACTAATGAGTATTTTATTTCATCATAATATATACCAGGCGCTATCTCATTCTATTCAGTAACCTTTTCACAAACTTTGTTTACAAAACGGATAAGAGCAATGGAAATTATTTTTTTAAAACAGACAGTGCGAAAAAGAATGATGGCAGGTCATAAATCCGAAATGATTTTATTATTCAATAAAACTGAATAAACAGATATGTGCGTCATTGCAGGAAAGTCCGTATACATTGTATATCGTAAATCATTGTTACGTATTCACTTCTTACGATTAACTAAGTAAAGAAAAAATGAACGTTTTTTCTAACTTTTTATAAACCTAATTATTTTTTTAGACTTATCGTAGAATTTGAAATGTTCCGAATGTATCGTAACAATCTCGTTTTTTCCATATAAAAATTTAAATTAATTGTTTTTGAAAATAACTAGGATCTTTTATACGATGCTTCATTCCAAAGCGATTCCCGACTTTTGTAAATCGACATACACTTTTTCGTAATAAATTTGATCGTAATGGAACCTGTAACGCAATATTTCAAACATCAAATTCTTCTATAAAATATTGTATTATACGCATAATTACAATAAAATGTCCTTATTTTAGTATTTTTCCCGTTGTACTCATTATACAACCTTAATGTATACTTCATTATCTCCATCCGTTGTATATAATTATTATAATTTTATCAATTTTTTTTCCAGCTGCAGAAAACATTTTGCCTGAATAATTGGAATGCTAGCTAAAATATATTAATATTGCCTTTTTTAAATCAAAGTGAAGTGGACTTTATCCTTTTAGTCTGAATTCATTATGTTCGAAATGTACATTTACTTTCAACCTAAAAATTAGGAATTTATCTTATAGTCTAATTACCGATATTTTTCCACAGTTTGTGTTGGCTTGTGTCTTGCCAGAGCAAATGTTTTCTTTCAACCGGG
This sequence comes from Andricus kollari, assembly GCA_932074435.1. NCBI lineage: Eukaryota > Metazoa > Arthropoda > Insecta > Hymenoptera > Cynipidae > Andricus > Andricus kollari. Next base: position 10,886 of record CAKNWW010349179.1, on the reverse strand, counting down.
CTAAGACTCGGAAATTGAGAACTGATGCTCCTAAAGGTCAGAAATAAGTGAACCGGCCTCCCATTCTGGAACTGGGTACCGACGAGAAATTCCCTTTTGATTGAAAAAATTGACACTTGCTAATGAAAACGGAATTCTTAACCAGGGCTAAGACCTGGAAATTAGTCCGCTTGACATCTAAAGTGTGAATTTTTAATTAAAATTAAAATGGAAGAATTTGGTCACCCAAGTTTGAATTGGATCAGAACCTTAAAGTCTTACAAATAATCTCTCGGTGAGTCCTGAGCTCACTCTTTCAAATAACAGTCAATTAAAAGGCTAGGCAAACTTAGCGGAATTTTAAATTTAACATAGGACTTGGATGAATTAAAATGATGCTTAGTTTAAAGAAGTGAAAGAGAACGCTTAAGGTAGTCCACATTCTCACACAAATTTTAACGTAATTAGTTTCTTGATTGGTCATTGAAATGAATCGTAACGGATTGGAGTTAAACTCTATAGAATCGTTGGCTTTTGTAGAGATTAGATCACAAGGAAATTTCATTTTTCGCGAATTTCTGGCTGCCAATTATTTGAAATTTCGCAACTTGCGCACTTCGAAAATTATTGTTACATATACCGATGAGGAAAACAACCTTATCCTAATTTCTAGGGTGTCCTTAGTAGTAATTTCCCAAAACAGGGTGGTAAGGGCTAGTTTTAATGTCCTCCCAACACTCAATCCAGTTTGTGTAATTGGACTTGAGTTGTTGATTAGGCTCAATTAAAAGCAAGTTAAACAATCTCCTTTTTGAACGAACATAGGTTCATGAAGGCCTTTAAAATGCAACAGACATATTAAGGATAAAAGAAAAATCAGCTTTCCTTGGGATAATTTAATTTTCAAAATGCGTGAGTCAAGACTCATATTGAAGAACTTGTAGTCTAAAAATCAATAGATCAATTCTAGCGGGAACAAATATATCCTTCCGAGCGATCTCAGCTGATCAACAATTGACCAATGTTACAACGCCATCCATCAAAAGTTAGTACGCAAATCAACCTATACCATTACAATTACTCCCCTCACAATAAAAAATTGATATAAACACGTATGTCAACCTTTTACGACCAACATCTGTTTAATATCTAGTGACACCATGACTACTATACGTGTCAGTTTTCCAATTCATAAGTGGTCACCATGCCGAGTTGTTTATTTTGCTGACATTTTTGCGAGCAAGGTTATGACCCTTAAAAGAATGGGTCCTCTCAAATTTGATCTAGTTTTAGGATAACTATTACTTGAAAAGGAAAATGGCATTTAAAAAAGGAAAAGGACTTTGACCCTGAGTTTGAAAGAGCTTAAGAAAAGTCAGTATTTTTTATGAGTAATGCGCGTTTTATAACTAGATAAAGTCAAAATCAAAATATAGCAAAAGTATATTTATTATTCCCTTTCAATAATTATACAGGACGTGTTAATCAAAGTTAATCTCAAAGAAGATTATATAATCTATGTGTATAGATATACGAAATTGATTCGCATGATGCATGTAATCTAATCATTTAGTCAACTCTACACTTAGCACGCATCATTCGAGTCTCGTAAGAAGCTAAGAGAACCTGGGGAGACTCCTCTCAGAAAATCACGGGAAAACTCCATATTCTGGACTCTTGATTTTTCGGCCACCGGAGAATCAATATCGAAGATGTCCTCAAATTCAGGGTTATTAATGTCTTCGTCGGCATTGTCATTATCATCCGTTCGGACTGAGGTAAATGTATCATTATGAGTTTCGAAAAGCCCTACGTAGAGAAGGGTTTCAATCGGAGGTGCATCTTCTCGAACAAGGTGGGCTCCGAGCAACCATCTTCCCCTTGATTCGACCTTCAAGGTCTATATCGACCCAACGCACAGTGGGGCATAATTCGCTTGAGTCCATATTCCTCTGGAGAATTTCCTTACAGAAGAGGCAGCTTGCTAGCTCAAACATTTTTAAAACAGGTTGCCTACATGTGAAGCTTTTTTTGGGGGCGGCAAAATAATCCAATGCTACTAAGTGAGCTTTCATCCCTTTTAATTTGTTTTCCGGAAAGAGAGGAGGATCAGTCTCCTCTCCGCGGTCGCCACAATTAATTTGCCATACTCCATTGACTTTCAGAAAGAAAATTATTCCTTCCATGTGTTTGTAAGGTTGCGTCTGGAATAATTTTATACTATCTACATATCTTCCTATACACTCATCGCGGTCTAAATTTTGATTAAATTTAATAATCAGAGCAACCCAATACATAACAAAATTGGTTAATTATGTATTCGAAATGAAAACAAAGGGTGAGATTTTCCAATTTAAACATCTTATTTAGAGGCTTTGACCTTGAAGCATTCAATTTAGTTTTCAAAAGAAACGGGGTAATTAACCCTTAAAGTAAAAGACCAAGTCTCAGCCCAAAATCTAATTTTTAATAAAATGCAATATTTGGTATTTGAACACCAAAAGATGTACCCAAAACTGAACTTCAAATTGTTTAAATATCAATAAATGATGATTAATTTTATACGAAATGAATTCCTCAATAATTTGTTATACCTTAAGCCCGAAAGATAAATCTTGAATTAAAATTATAAAGTTTCAATCAACAAATGTAATTTTCCAACTCCTAACTGAGTAGTGGAATACTCAGCCTACAATGGTGAATTCTCAATAATGAATATAATGTTCAATATTAATACAAAACATAGGATGAATTCTTCCACAATAATGAATTTGAACAAAATTTAAATAAAAGAATAACAAGAAAATATGTTTCCAAAATCTTCTAAGACAATTCCCGTCAGAGAAAACAAATTCAAGACTAAGACTCATTTTGTTGTAATAATAAAAAAAAATTCGAAAAGAAAAAAGAAAACTACTTACGGGTTCGGTAACAATCCTCAAGATTCTACTCAATGCCAGTTTTATTTAGTATCCTTCTATTTGATCAAATGTAGATTATCCGAGTAATGATTTGATGATTTGATCCTTACAAGGGTAAGCACAAAGTTTCAAGCTATCGAGATGAATCACCTTAGCATAATTTGGACGAATTCCAATAAGAGCATTTCTGTGCCCCAATGACTTTTTTATAGTAAATGGACCATAGAAGTAAGGGCTGAATTTCTTACTTTCTCGAACCTCCTTTTTTATATATATACTTGAACTCCTTCCTTGAATTATTTAGGGAATACGAATGTATAAGGAGCATATCCGATGGACTCGTGAACATTGAGGTTGTAGGAAAATACAGCGAATATTAGCCAATCAACCCAGTCTCTAGGTCCTTCGAATAATCCAATATATTCGATGAGAGATTGATGACTTCTCTCCAAGGAACCAAGACTTTGTGGATGGTAAGCAGAAGATTAAATTTTTCGTATTTTAAATATTCGGCAAAGTGTTTTGATTAGCCTTCTGATCAAGTTCCGTCCTTGATCCGCGTAACAGAGTCGGTATCATTAAGGGCAAGAACATCAGAATACTTAGAGAAATTGCACTGAATAGTCAAGATATGGGTATTTCCTTTGGGGGTAGCGGGGAGTGGTCCCACTAAATCTATCTGAATTTTTACAAACGGTTCCTTGGGGGTATCCGTTATGGTCATAGGCATGCATCTAATAGCCCAATAAGTTTTAGAGGTTCCCTTATTTCCCCCCACAATTAATACCTGGTACTCTTTAATTATTCCCTTCCTTTCATTTTTATCAGGAATCATTATTTCGCCAGTACAGATAATTGCGGTTAAACCTGATCCCTTAAAATGCTGTCTAATAATTTGTTCAGTAATGGTCAAGCTTAATTCAGGGAGATTATTTTCTGCCTTGGAGATCTTTACACTGGTCACGCTCAGAGTCTCCATAGCTTTCCTAAGAGCAAGAACAGAGGCTGATAAGTCGTTTATGAGCAACTGTTCATCTTGTTGATTCTTAACCACTAAACTGAAAACATACCTTCCTTTTTTATTGAAGGCTATTACTTCCCCAAGCTTGACAACCTCAGCACGCAAATCTTCAGGTGAAAACAGTCCGACCCTTATTAATTCATCATTAATTTCAGACTGTAAGGATCCGTCAAGAGAGACGAAATGAGCTATTGGTCCCTTTTCCATGTATAACTTATCTTTATTGTAAGTAATACATGTCTCAATCAAAGTAAAAACTTGAGCTATTCTAATACCACTCTGGAGTCTCTCACCGGGATTCAAGATCCTCTTTTCAGGCACACAGCCTATGCAATCAATTAAGATGCTCTTTTCAGTCACACAGTCTTCGGGCGCCACGCCTGAACAACAGATGTGGACACCTAACTTTTTTTGGCTAGCACTTTCCGGAGACTCCAGAATCACATTTTCTTTAAACATTCGACAAAGAGTCTCTGCCCAATCTACCTCTTCGACAACCGGATTCGTTTCCTTTCTGTTTGAGTTGAGATATAGAAAACATGTTCGCGATCTGCAGTTATCGGAAGAAGTTTCTCATCAATCAGCTCAAGAGGTTTAAAGTCTTCCAACTTGTCGATAGGGTTTCTTGACAGTGCATCTGCATTACTATTTATTTTTCCGGGTTTATACACGACCACAATGCTATATTCGCCCAGCTTGACTTTCCACCTCCCAAGTCTGGAAACAGGGTCCTTTAAATTAAAAAGCCACGCCAGGGGTCGGTGGTCTGTTACCAAAGTGAAACGCCTTCCATACAGATAAGGCCTAAAATGACGGATACAGAAAACAGCTGCTAACAATTCTTTCTCGATAGTAGAATAATTCAACTCAGCTTTGTTCAAGGTTCTCGAAGCAAAGGCTATTGGCAAATCTTTGCCAATTTCGCCCTGGCTAAGTACTCCAGCTACAGCATAATTGGAAGCATCTGTTGTCAAGAGAAAAGGCATAGCAAAGTCAGGATACTGGAGGATGGGTTATGAACAAATTATGTCTCTTAAAATTTCGAAACCTCTTTGTTCAGCATGTGTCCAAATAAGACGGACTTTATCTTTAAGTAAGTATGTCAATGGTTTTGCAGTCTTAGCAAAATTAGGGATGAATCTTCTGTAATATCCTATTAACCCTAAGAACTGTTTAATATTTTTCTTGGTTTTTGGTAGTGGAAATTCTTTGATAGCGCTCATTTTACGTGGGTCGGGCGTAATTATGTGACCAAGGTAAACTATTTCTTTCTTTAAAAAATGACACTTTTCTGGCTGAAGGGTTAGTCCAGCCTTTTTCAGTCTGATGAGAAGTTTTCTCAATTTCTGATTGTGATCTTCTCAGGAAGTTGCATAGATAACTATGTCATCCATGTATACTAATAATTCGATCCCCTGCAACCCACTCAGAACCTCATTCATAACCCTTTAGAAAGTTGCGGGTGCATTTTTCAGTCCAAAAGGCATTCTTGTAAATTCCAAATGATCGTCTAAAATATCAGTTATATTGGGCAAGGGATAAGCATCTCCGATTGTGCGTGCGTTCATTCAATGACCTCTAGTCGATCACCATCCTCCACTTCCTATTACCCTTTGCATCAGCCTTTTCGGGAACTATCCATAAAGGGGAATTATAGGGTGAAACTGAAAGTCTTATGATCCCTGCTTCAAGAAGTTGCTTAGTTTGTTTAACGATTTCTTCTTGATGGATTTTAAGATATCGGTATTGTTTGGTATGGACCGGAGTGGGATCTGTGGTGACAATCTTGTGTGTAGTAACATTAGTATCACCAAGTCTATCACCAGGTAAATAAAATTGATCGCAAAACGGGCACTTAGTATATTTTATTCTCATTTTCCTCGGTATAACAGTGCACTCCTCCAATTCAACAGCTGGCATAGTTATATTAATGTCTTCTTCAATAGAATTAATTACTAAAAGCTTTACTTTTCCCTCATGAGCAGTCACCATGACTCTCTTGCAAAAATTCCTGGCCTACAGTTAGTTCGTCTCACATAACCCTCTCGAAGTTTTGTCTTCCTCAGAGGCATCTCAACTAGGATCTTTTTCCTGGCAGGAATACATAAAGAAAAATATTCAATGAAAGGGAATTTATCATTCCCAAACTGTACAGTATCATCTGAGAAATTCAAGATTGCTTTGTGCAATCTTAAAAATATTAAATATTTAATGGAACGTCAGGTTCCCCAGAGGGCCCAGGCTGAGGATCTTGATCTCTCATTCTGCGAACTTCATTATCGATCCTTGGGGGATTTCAAGCACTAGATACAAGTGGAATAATTAATTATAAGACTTATATAATTAGCATAAATAAAATAAACTTAATGCCAAAATCTTAATTTTAAAATTATTTAAGGAAAATAGAATTAAATTACCATTTAATTAAATGTATTTTGTTAATCCCTTGAATCCTGAACTCACCGAAATTATTTTCAGACTTACTGCTTGTTGTTCGGCTCTAGAGTTATTGAGGCTCGCTCATCATTCAGCTTTTAATTAATCCAATTTTGCACTTCACTATATTCTTAACCAAATTCACTTCACTGCTCACTGCACTTCACCACGAAGTTTCCTTGCAGATTTTCCAAAAAGTCCTTCTGCAGAGTTCCAATGAGTTCCTAGCCGGGGAGACCAGACATCATTCAGTCCCTCGGTTCGTCACCCTTCACGGGTCCAGCGAATCAGGAACAGTAGTAACGTCACGCGATCGTGATTAGGAACGCTACCCACATGCCAAGATCCCAGCTTAGAATAATAATTGGATTAAGTAATTTGATTTATATAGCATTTACCTGAAGTTCGGAGGAACCCGAGTTAATTCATAATAATGAAGTCAGAGGTTACGCCGAGCCATAAATGTAATTAAGTCCGAGTTAGCACCTAACATTAAATGTAATGAGTCAGTGTCGAGTTGAAAGTCGCAGGACGAAGATCCAAGGCGAGATGGAAATAGTGTGAACTCATACACGGTGGACCGGCGGCCATTGTCTACCGACCAATAAAATTCCCAGTAGTCGACGCGGAACTTGAGGCTCTATTCTTAAAATATGCTTTTTAAAAAAACCGGTAACAAAATTTTCGGTACGCGTAATTTTTTTTACCTGTACCGACAATTTTTTTTAGCTATACCGACAATGTTTTTTGTACCGGTACCGACAATTTGTTCGCTTAATACTGACAAAATACGGGCCTTATACAAAGTGATAAGTATAACCTAACGGCATCACTCTCAGATATGCCAAGCGTCAGCTCGATATTGGCACAACATATGGCGAGTTAAAGCTTGAATCAATCTCCAACCCGTATCTTTCGGAGTTATTCCAAAATTAACTATATTTCATATTGTTTTTATGACTTCACATACTCCTACATAATGATACATAATGTTAAATAATGTTAATAATGTAATTCTGCGAAATACAGTTTATTGCCATTTTCGTTAAATAAAAAAATAAAATTGTAGTATCTTAATAGATTCGGATTTATAGCGATTGTCCAAAAAAAATCGAATTTTCAAAAATTGGTGATATGCAAACAGACGAAAACTCCAATGGAATAGAATATGGACAAAATCAAAAACTCCAAATTTATTATCAGCATAAAAATAAACTGAAAGTAATATGTATAACACCTATGGAGGTCGGCCATACTTCGATATTGTTTCAACGTGATCTGGAATTATTTGCTCCTTCACGTTTGCCGAAATTCCCCACTTTTTATGATCCTGGAGTCGAGGATAAAAATTCTTCAACTGCAGATGAATTTAAACATTTTCAAGTTTATACTGATTGTAAGTGAATACTGATTTTTATTTCTATTTCGATCAAGAATTTGAGCTATGAATGATACGAATGTGACAGTCCTTTTTAAAAATTTATATTTTTATTTCAGATCAAATTGCCAACAATAGTGAACTATCTTATTCCCTGGAAGAACATGCTTTTGCGACAGAAGGTGAGAAATTATATATTTTTATGAAAAATTCATTTTCACGTCTGGGTAATTTTCACATCATTTAAGTTTTTACGTCTTTAATGTATATTGCAGACATACTGAAAGATAAGAATATGTGTTTATTAAAAAAAAACAGTAGTGGATATTACCTTAAATGGAAAATGGATTTTTTGGACTCAGGTATTTGTTCCTTTCTTCTGATCTTGATTGGCATCAATTTCTTCCCTAAGCCGTTTAAAAATATAAAAATGATAACAATTCTCTTGCCAAATATGATTATTTCGTGTGTTTCAGATACAGACAATAATGACATGAAGGACCCTGATTATAGTGTACCAACGTCGGAAGAAGTGAATATCAGTCAAAACCCGCCCAAAGGGTTAGGAAAAAGAGAAAAGGACCATGTGGATGCTGAGAATTTCTCCAATAACAATTCATCCAATTCTACACATTTAGAATCATCGATACTGTGGAACATTGAAGGAACTTCTGCTTTAGATTATTTGAACTTAAATGTCGATCCGTCTCAATCACAGCCGGGCATGAAAAAAGAACCTAAAAGGCACTGCTATTTTTACTGCAAGGCACTATGGGTGAAAATCGCGGAACATTTAGAAGTCAAACATCCACATGAGGAGGATGTGAAGAATTTTCTATCTCTTCCAAATGAACTTTAGAACTTAGCTGAATTATAGATATTATTAGAAGGAATGGCGATTTCCTGCAAAAAAAAAGAGCATAATATAATAAAGACGAAAAGCGCATTGTGGTGAGACGGCCTCATCTTCGTATAAATAAAACTGGTTCTAGTTTTGCATATTGCTAAAAATGCAAAGAGACATTTTCAAAAAGCACACTATACATTCATGTGCGAAAATGTACTGAAAAAAGTTATAAAGAGAGCCGGATTGTGCAAGTTATCTCCAGGAAAGTGGTGGAGCGTGTACACCCAAGGGAAGGAAAAACGTCACGGAAACATATTTTTCCAAAAATGAGGGAAGATAATGCCGTGCGTCGCATAAGGTAGGACTTTATGGTGACAATCTATGGGAACAAGTTATGCGCAAAGCACCGATCATGTCAGCATCTTCGTGCAATGATACGTCCCACTATAAGAATAATTGAACGTTTTCTCTTAGCTCTGGAGGAAATTTGCGAAAAGATGATAGAATTTGAGGAAATTTTCAATCCTGCCAGAAAAAAGATCGTAATTTCTGCGATTGAAAGAGCAGCGAAGTTAGACAAAAACGACGAATTTTATGGTACACCGTTCTATGTCGCATGCCTAGGAACACTCATTAAACATGCTGGAAATCTTCTAATTACAGAATACATCGAAAGAAATCCGGAGGATCCCGATAAGGCTATGAAAAAATAGCAAACGTTGGAAACTTTTAAAAAGTGTTTCAGGAAAAGTTAGCCACTTTCGTCAACAAAACTATTTCGGAATCCCAACTTCTGCATCGGAGAGGAAAAATAGTGAGTCTCCCTGCGTAAGCTAATATCGCTCATTTCTGCAGATACGTCAAAATTGTGCACAGGGAGGCTCTTAACGAACTTGAAGAGAGTTACTCATACGTAGCTTGACTCGACGTTAGTTGCTACACCAGGGTTCTCATAATGGCATTTTGCAGGCGATGTCCCGGAGAATTGGAACGGAGTCTTCTAACAGAGTTTAAGAAATATGAGGCCATAAACGAAGTCCTGAATAAGGATATTTTCGACACTCTGTCTGCAGCTAATCAAGCTGTAGCAAAAAAGTAGGCACGTTTCCTGATTCGTGGCAAGAGAGAGCGCACAAATACCGTGACTTTATCTTCGTCAATGCTCTAAAGCCTGCAACTAATTGTGAAATACAGTAGTACGTGTGCCCAAGGACAATCCTTACCTTTTTGGTTTGCCATCAATGGACAAATACGAATTTAAATTCGTAAGAGGTTGCCCGCTAGTTCGGGAACTAGGTAGTAGATCTGGAGTAGCCGTGCCTGGGAAAATCCGAACAGGGAATTTGCGAAGACACACCGCGACGGCCGCAATAGCTAAAGAGCTTTCGGACAACATGGTTTCCAGACTAGCGGATTTTATCGATCACAAAGACAAAATACATACAGAAAACTATAGGCGACCTATGGTCGCTCGGGATATTATGGAAATATCTCAGTTCCTGGAAAAATCGTTGAGAACTCCCAAAAGCACTGGAAATGATTCGGGATCAGATTCGGAGGATTCAGAAAAGGATGAACATGAAGAAATGGATTCCACACTGGAGACTCCACAATCTGATGAGTTTGGAAATTGTACGGAGGAATCACATGACGGTAAGTTTCAGATTTAATATGCATGTTAAATTAAACATTGTGTACAAAATTAAATACAATTTTTTTATATTGAAACCTACAGATGAGGCTTTTCTTTCTGTTTCAGAATCAATAGAAGCTCCGGTCAGCAATTCTACAGGATTGACTGTCAATAAATTAAAGAGTGGCAGTTCGAAACAAATACGCAGTATCAATTTGTTCTCTTACAGCTAAGAATTCAAGGAAGCCTGTAAGAAATGCCCCTGGGCGGATCAAGAAAGAAATTTAATAAAGAAGGCCTTCAAGGCGACTTTCTACCGTCCCTTCAAACTTCCTTCTTTAGCGGATATCCAGATTGTCATGGAAGCGAATCCATGCCTGAGAGGCAACTCAACGAGAGGTATTAAAACTTGCGTACATTTCAAACAAGACATTTCAAGTTCATTCCGTAAACAAAATTAAGCCTACTTATGAAAAAATGGTTGAAATGTGCATTTGTTTGTAAAAATTGTGTATATAGTTAATAATCTTTGCTGCCATGAAGTAACATATAAGTAACAGTTTTTGTCATGAAAAATATGACAGAGAAGAGTCTTCAGAAAGACATTTATAGTTGATTCCGCAAAACCAAATGAAGCCTGTCCATGAAAAGATGGTTAAAATGAAAATATA